>CM060963.1:176589199-176769199 GCA_030765045.1 Tenodera sinensis | reverse complement strand
TTACCCCTTGAAAAGTTTTCACATCATACAGTTCTACATTTGTAATTAGCACAGCTATGAAATTAACGATCACATAAAATGCACTTTAGACTATGAATAAATGTAGACACACAACGTTTACCTGTTGACACTTCGCAAGCTTCGGCGATAGTGCTAAGGCCCACTTTTCATATTGGCATAGCAGGTCTGCGTGTTTACACTCCCAAGAGAAAACTGAAGAAGTCTTTAAGAATATTACACGTTAAGTTACCAAATACCTTCTTTTAAAAACTCTCTGATGTGCAGAAATAACAAAGATATTAAATATAAACAAATAAAATGTCCTTTAAGTGCTTCCTAGTGAAGCATATTATAATGTTTGGTTTCCACTTTAATTTCGTTGCAAAGGAAATAGTACGTATTGCTGGAAAGAGAGGGCAGCACATACTCTTGAGATTTGCTAGATGTTATGACGTTCCACCAGTGAAATATCCCTTTGACATGCTTTAAAATCTCTTTACTACTTTAAAGTTCCATGCTTTCATGTTCAAGATGATTATTACAATCACTACTGTTATTGATTGTTAATTAATGGCATTTTAAAATATTATTATGGGACCGATTGGTGAAAATTCAGCAAATTTGTTAAAAAATTTATTGTTTAGCCTAATTCATAAGCTCTATGAAGGCTTATATGGAATTATTTTTGTTTTAGAAGTAAAACAGAGAGTTATGTGAAGATTTATTACCCCAAGAGGAAGTCATGGTAGCGCATCTGAGGCTTATTCTGATATTTTATATATTATTTCAAAAGATTCTAGAAGTGTTTTTTTTAAAGGTTTTACACATATTTTAATCAGTTTCTAAACTATATCTAAGTATAAAAGAGTACTATTTTATTAAAAATACAAGATAAGAATTTCAGGGCAGTGAATTACGGGCGAATTTTCCAGTGGAAAATTGACGGCTGCAATATTTTATACATACTCCAGTATTTACTTACAGTGCTATTTTTAAGTTATGATTGCGAAACTTCTGAAATAGTTTCTTCAACACTAGCTAACTCAGGATGCCCCAAAACAACACCAACAATGCTCAGTAAGTTGTGTGAGGTCTCACAAATTGATCGGTTTTCAAATAGGAACTTCTGTCCCGAAATGTACAGTTTGGACGCTGTAGCGCATCGAAGTGTGATATGTGTGTACCTTCACATTTTGTCAATAAACGAAACATCGAGCTGTCTACATTACAAACAGGCATTGAACTGTGTACGTCATTGCAGAGTGATGAACCTCATGCACATGACCCAATACGTGCGGTTGTCTTTGAAGATTTTCAATCCTTCCTCGGACTCGAGCAATGAGGCCATCAGGTGACGTTACAAGAGTACCATACACCATACTCTTCATACAATCTCATAAAATAGTCGAGGGCTGTCTCTACTCTTGTACTAACCATTCTCACAAACTCTTATTTCTATATCTTCTTCGTGTTAGTTAAGATAAACATTTGTACAAATTATCTTATTGCTTATTTCCTTGTATGTGCAAGGGGAATATGGGAATACAGTAGGCTTTGTGTGATAGTCAAATCTTTTAAAGCTTTGAGATTCCGTTCTCTTTGCACACTTAACATATCAAAAAATGAACAGCGATGTTTCATTTCACGAAATTTTTAAGTTTTCCGAAACTCACACACATAACAAGGAATATCTCCGAAATGGTTCACTCTACAATAAAATTTATTCGGACATAAATTGTGTATTTTAACACGATCTACATATTTTGTATAGCATGATTTGGTTTATCTCTAACGGTTTACCAGATATGCAAAGGTCGTCCAGAGTAAATATGACTACAGGGGCTATAGCCAGAAAATGCAAAATATACATTTCATTGGTCATAAAAATATCTCAAACATATGGTATTTGAATAAAAATCGTTAGAGCCATTTTCAAGAAAATCAAAATTTTCCATGTAAAGGTTAGTTTTAGGGTGGGGCTATTTTCTTCAAAATCTTCGTGTCACATCCTTGAAAGTCATTAAACTTAAATAGCAACTTTGGTTTTTAATCTACTTTTCGTTTTTGAGTTATGCTGTCCAAGGACTGACAGATACACACGGACCTTTTTCTAAAAATGCTTTTTTTATATTCATATATTTCCGGTGAAATCTCGCCATCGAATTTTTGGGTGGAATACAATACTTCCCCTAATTACCAGTAGAGAAAGTAAAAAGTGGCTCTCTTTAAAGTATGCAATTTATGCCAAGTACTTATTTTTTCTTCGTACTATATGCGAACAGAGTTTCTCTGAATTAACACGAAAAGTCTGTATCACAATATGTTACGCAAGGATCAATTGGTGTATCTTCTAAGGCTATGTACTCCGACTTTGTTGCCACATATTGATAGACTTCTTAAACGTAAGCACTACCAAAATAGCCACTAATGAACAAATGTTTATCGAATGAGATTTGAAAGTGCCTTCGTAAATAAAACGCAAAGTACATTTAACCAAACCGCCATTGCAGCACAATGCAGAGTGTTAAAGAGTGCTAAAGTCCGCGTATAGTGAAAGGAGGTAAATCCAACTTCCCTTCTTTCACAAACGTTGTACATCGCTGGTATACAGCGTTTAGAGGGAACATTTTTTTCGTGTAGTAGGCTGGAAATAGATTAGGCAACAGTAGGATTTTATGCACATTATAATTTTGTTTTTCGAGCCATATTGAAAGGGCAATATATTCTGAAAGTTCGTTAAACATTTAAAATGTTTTAAAGAATGCTACAAGAGCATTCTTGTATTATGCAACCTGTGCAGGGCCAAGCATTGAATATAGAGGCCGTTTTTACTATTGACGTGTGTAAATTTTCTGTAAAGTCTTAACCTTTGATCCACAAGAAAATTCCACGCCTGCTGGTGAGACTTTATGATTGAATAGGGCTTACATTTCAGTTGGGAAACCATTCCCATTTGAGGTTTTCATGTTACGTCACCTCATTTCGTCAATCAACAACTTAAATTTCACTGTGTTACGACCTTTACAGTCCTTTTAGGAATTACTAGAATGTTAATGTATTACAGTGAGTATTGGTACAGTACTACAAGGCTCCATTAGGCTTAGAAATCCATTCACTCCAAAGAAAATAAATTATAAATCATCTGTTTAATGTATTGATCGCACTAGTGTTCCAAAACTCCGGAAGCTCTCTTAAATTTGATAGATAAATCCCTTCATCCCTTTAGAGGTAAATTATTTCCACACTGTTGATAATCCTTCAATATCGTAACCCTGGAACGAGGTCACTTCACTTCTGACATATGCGTGTCTTGTGTCGCAGATTTATTGTTACGTATGTGCAACGCAATGTTCATGGAGCGCACGGGTAATTTACAGCCAAGGCAGTTAATGAGCGTGACAGCGCATCAGCGTATACAATACTGTCCATAATTAAGCACATCAAACTAAAATGAGAACTCTTTTTAAACAATTCTCGTATACGTTAAATTTAATATTTTTTAAGGATATTTTTACAAAAAGGAAAACAAAATATTCAGGATGTGACTTAACCGATAAAATGTTTAATTACAACCTATTTTTTATTTTTATTTATTTTTTTTTTCGTTTTTACTTTCTCTAATAGTACATAGATAAAGCTTACATACCACTCAAAAATCCGATACCAAGACTTCAATGGAAATAACGTTTTGAGGTCTTTGAATAAAAAAAAACACAATTGTGTGTGTGTGTCTGTCTGTGTGTGTGTGTGTGTGTGTGTGTGTGTGTGTGTGCGCGCGCGCGCGCGCGCGCGTGTGTGTAAACATCATAACTCCAAAACGAAAAGTAGGTTAAACGCCATATGTAGTGTTTAAGTTCAGCTTCTAGAAAATAACCCCAGGCTACCCTTTTCATAGAAAATGTTTCCAGCTGTTTGATTTCTCAAAAATGGCTCTAATGATTCTTATTAAAATGTTAAAGATTTTTCATGACATGAAATGTTTACCTGGAATCAAACCCTGGACCTCCAAAATGCGCGCCTCATAAGTTACACAGATGCATTCCGTATCGAGCTTTTGGCAGAAAAAATACTTTCTGTATTTACTTTCAGCATGTCATGTAGTAAACATTTTTCGGGTTCACGGAACTTCAAAAATTGTATTTCCAGTAATCTCTCGGTATAGAATTCTTGGTTGGGATACAATATCTTCTCTATCTACCATGTAGTGGTAGACACTGTAATAATAATAAGAGATAGGGAAAAGAGGATGAGAAGGAAGGAACTACTCTTACAGATAGAGGGTTAAGCGCTTGAAGGATACACAAACCCAATTTATTCTGTGACAAATGAGATCCTGTTTATTTTCATGTCACTTTATTTCTCTTCTGAAACTGAATCACAAAAACACAGTCGTCTATTTTATCACTAACAAAATTTACAATTCATCGTTATCTTTCAACTGAAACTTCAATACTCAACTCGGAAAGTGCTTCAACATTTAAAACCTCGCGTAAAAAGACCGGCTTCTATCGCCGAGCCGACTGGCTCTTATAGTCAAGGCGAAGTGTAGGCGAATCCTCTAGAACTAGAACTGTGGTTCTCAACAGGTGGTCCGCGGACCCCTACGGATCCGCATACGTTTTAGGGGTCCGTAAAATGTCACTGAGAAATTAAATTATTTTGTATTTTACTTGACTTGCAATTGCCATTATCGTAATCTAGTTCCCTCGTAAGTTATGTCTGTGTTTTTACCAGTAAACTTAGATTCAAGACATTGAACTGTTCAAAAGCATTGGCTAATTAGGCAGTTACGCCAAACCAAGAAAAGTCAGTGAGATAATTTGCATACTTTGTGTCAAGAAGAAAGATTCTGACCTCATTTTTAAGCTCAAAAACCCTCATCAACATCCTACATCGAGAGAACCATCTCACTTCGTGTGTTTAAGAAGCTGATCACACTCACTGCCCATCTCTTTGCAGTGCGAAGAAAATAACCTGGATTGGAATGGTCGAGTTTTAATGTAGTTAACTTCAACTACTTCATTAAGAGTTTTCTACATTTCAGGCAATCTTTCGGCTACTAAAGCCTCTCGATGAATACAACAGAGTGTCCATTTGATGTTAGGAGCCACAGATGATACGAGCTTGAAGACCTGTTTTGTACCCAGCCATGGATTTTTCTCCATCTGTAGGCAAACTCATACACTTCCTCTAGGCAATGTCATGTTTACTAAAAAAGTCATTCAATGCCATGAAAATATCATCGGTTGTTGCGTGGAGTAGTTCACACGAAAAATAAAATCTTCAAACAACTTTTCTTCCAATAAATAACGTAAAAATCCAACATAACCGCTTCCTTTGGCATATCTGTGCTTATGTCCAATTGAGGAACAAATACTTCACACATACAAAGCCTAACCAACACAGTATTTTCATTGTTACTAGACATACCAGGACAGTATTGTTTGAGAGCGGGACAGTACCTACAAGCTTAGCGGCTGCATCACCCAACATTCATTTGCAAATGATTATCGCTGATAGGAATATACGTTTTTCGGCAATCATGTGGCTTTTACCAGATTTTGCAATAAGCTGCAATATTTCATAAGATGCAAGGGTTGCATTTACATTTGCACCAGAATGTTTTGCAACAACATTTCGGGAAGTTTTGAGCTCACATACTTTAATTTTAGAATAATCAACTGACTTGTTTCTAAAAGCCGAGGGAGTTTTGCAGGCTCCATACTACTCCATTAGAGAGGCTTTGTATCAAATAACACATTGAGGTTTAGGTTCATGTTCAGATTCAGTACGTACATGTAAAACCAATCTCCAAATAGTCCTGTTGTATTTCCTAATTTTACAGTAGGTGTACAACCATTGCTCTTACACGTAGAAGGGTTTGGTTCCACAGACGATGACTTATCCATTTCCACATTCATATCAAATAACTCCTGATCTTTTTCGTCAGTATACCTATCACATTTTAATGACCCACTTTTCAACCAGTGATGCGTTTTCAATTTTTGTACCTTGCAAAGCAAAGTAAGGCTTGATAAATAATCATATTATAAACACGCGTAAATAAAACGATCTTTCACAGAACTGCTACTGCAATGAATAGCCAAACATCAAACTGGCCAGTCGTCAATAGACATGGCCATTGGCAGAACTACTACTAGTACCTAATATTGGCGCTAGAGTGAGCTACTGCCAGTTGACTATAGAATCAAATTTAAATTACTTAGTAATGCAACTCAAATGATTATGTTTGTGATGTTCTAATATACAATTTAAGAATCTAAGGGGTGTTTGAAACATTTTATTGGGAACCACTGCTCTAGAAAATTCACCTTTTCTCGAAACTTAGCATAAACAAGCCCGACACGTGAACGCTTCTTGATCGGTTTGGAAATGTTTTGTCCTGGCCGCTCCATTGTCGTCGGACCGTGGAATGAGGTAGCTAACACCGAGTTTCCCTTTGAAGCGGCTGCCGGCCGGCGTCACAGTGCATTAGAATAATTAAAATAGTTCAAGTATTGGACTGATTTTGTGTTGTATTGAAAATGTACCTACATACAATAATTAAATCCAACATAGTACTGCATGTACTTCATAACATAGCAAACCTTCTCCAACATAGGCATTTATTTCATGTAATTCTTAGAAACTGGGTAGACATAATACAACTCCTGAAAGTTCACATCTCCAACATATATTTTATGTTTTTCATTTATTCGTCTGTTGATGGTAATTGGTTGAAATGATCTTATTGCATAGCTCCTTATAGGTGAAAGGAATATTAGAATACAGTAGGCTTTGAGTGATAGTCAAATATTTTAAACCTTTGAGATTCTGTTCTCTTTGCACATATAAAAAAGTGAACAACGATGTTGCATTTCACGATAATTTTGTTTTACGAAACTGACACAAATAACAAGGAATATCTCCGAAATGGTTCACTCTACCAAAAAAAAAAAAAAAAAAAAAAAAAAAAAAAATTATTTAGACATCGCTCAAAGCCTAATGTATTCAAATATTCACCTTGCACCTACAAGGAAATAAGCAATAAGATAATTTCTGTAAATGGTTATCTCAAATAACACTAAGAAGATATAAGAATAAGAATTTGTAAGAATGGTTAGTAAAAGAGTACACAAAGTCATGTAAGTGCAATACATCAGATTTTTTATTTTTCATACTAACAAATAGACAGGTGCACACAGACACAGATCGTTTTCAAAACTTCCTTTATTTGGATTCGGGGGACGTCAAAGAATGTATTCTTGCTGATATTTCCATACCGAATTTTTGGTTGCAACGAAATGCTGCCTATGCTTGCCATAGTGCAGGGAAAAATTAAAATTATGATGAATTAGCTCACGGCCAGACACGTTAGCCATCAATTAATTTGGAGAAAATGCCAAGATCTCCTCTTCAGCTTTCTTTTTAATCTCATTTCTTTTTGTCGGTGTTTTTTGCCTCTTGAACATCTAGGTCATATCGGCTGCTTGTGGCTTTTGGGGTAATCGTTCAATCCTTTACTGTTTGTGTCTATCTTTGTATTATTTTTAATTCCACAAACACGCACTTCTCTGTCATACTTAGATTCTAGATAAAATAAAGAATAATCCTGAAGGTGGAGTACATAAATGACGTAGTAAATTATAGGATCACTGGAAGTATTTGTAACATTGGTATGGAAAGAAACATAACACAAAGTACAACGATGGCTGACTAAAATTTAATGGCGAGTGGCTCAGCACCACATTATTAAAAATGTAATGAGTATTAAAAATGTAATGAGAAATGCAAACATAATGATCACCAAAAACTGTGATAATGACTAGCCACTATGATCAAAATAAAAATTGTATTTTTCGGTTCAAAACATCACTCGTGATCACTATCACTATCTTTGACCTAAATTGTAGCACACTTAGGGGAGCTTCCAAATGTTTTTTTGAAACGCTAATGTTCCGGAGGTCAAGTGATCATTTATGTACCCTCTCTTAATTTCGAGAAGGTTCAAAGTTCACCGGTTCCGGTTTCTAGAGGAATCTAGGAAAACGTGATCAAAATAATCAATGACACGTCAGCCTGAAAGGGAAATATTGATTATTTCTGTGGCTCACTTAAATCGTTCAACTGTTAATAATTGTTCCACACACCATGTCATACACATCAGAAACCTCACGTGGCCAGGTTATTGATGTATGACAATCTGGTAAAACTCTTCGACAAACTTTAGAAGCTGTGCAAATTCACGGAAATGTAATTAAAATTTAATGTTGCCCGATAACGGTGGTTAATCGCATAGGTATTAGAAGAAAACCATTCATTCGAAAGCAGAAATCTATTATATTATATGATATATAATAATCTAATATGTTTAAACGAGCAACGATCCGCGCATCTTGGAAACGGCTCTAACGATTTCGATCAAATTTTGTATTCAGATAAGGTTTTGGTTTTTAAGTTTATCTATATATGCCGGTATTCCAGAAACGGCGCTAAGGATTTGGTTAAAATTTCCTATACACATAAGATTTTGCTTTTTAACTTTACCTATCTTTTCTTAAAAACGTAATTTTACACAAAAAATAACATTTTTATTCCCTCTTTTGCAGAGCATTCTTGCATATATTATGTGTCTCTCGGAAACGGTTCTATAGATTTTGATCAAATTTTGTGTTCAGATAAGGCTTTGCTTCTTAAGTTTATTTACATTGGTGTCTTGCCTAAAAAAATGCTTTATTCCCTCTTCTGCAAATTATACAATTTTCTGTACGTCTGAAATATAAATCCTATATATTACAGTCACACTGTTTTCTCTACTCAAATTCAGGTAACACATTCACATCTCTCTCTCTATTCACTCTTCTATTGACCATTTTCCATAAAAAGTGTGATTTTACAGACAAAAAACATTTTTATCCCCTCTTTTAAAATATGTCATACACTTTTGATATGTTTTAAATGGAAATGTTACATATTACATTCACACTGTCTTCTCTACTCACTTTTAGGTACCATATTCACATGTATTTCTATCCTCACTCTCTATAAACAATGTTCCATAAAAAACGTGATTTTACAGATACGAAAAAAAATGTTTATCCCCGTTTTTAAAAAAGTCATACCGTGCTCTGTATGTTTGAAATAGTAATACTATATTATATTCATACCATTTTCCCTACTCAGTTTAAGGTAACACATTCACATCTGTCTTTACTCACTCTTCTACAAATAAGTCATACAATTTTGTGCATGTTTGAAATAGAAATGCTACATATTACATTCACATATTTTTTTCTACTTATTTTTGGGTAACACATTCATAACTGTTTCTATACTCACTCGTCTAGAAACAAGTCATACAATTTTCTGTATATTTGAAATAACAATGCTACATATTACATTCACTGTTTTCTCTACTCACTTTTAGGTAACACATTCACATCTCTTTCTCTACCCACTCTTCTACAAACAAATCATATCATCTATATATACAAAATGGATGTTTCTATATATGTAGCTGTTAATCTCGAAAACCGCTTAACCGATCACCGCGAAATTCTGCAGCTATATGTAGTTTTCGTGGAGAAAGTTTTTATAGTAACCATTTTACTACACAATATATTACTTTCAAATGGTTCAGCGTTCAGCAGTAGATGTTTTACGGCTCAAATGATGGTGCTTATGAAATATTTATATGTATCTCTATATCTCTTTTATCTCTCTTAGCAATAGCGGCAAAAACTTCTCCCAAAAAGCAAAATGTCACAAAAGGGGGGGGGGAGGGGGGGGGGGGAGAACGCCGCGAAGCTCAATCGCTCAGGTATTACAATATAATATAACTCAATATGATATATGATATGACATAATATAATAGACAAGCATATTTAAAACTATTTTGATACGAATCTTAATAGGAAGAATAGGACGAATTTGTTGAGTGATTAAACGATTTTATATTTTTCAATATAACATTACATTATGTAAAGAATCATAAATGTTTGTGATTCTGAGGACAAAGTTACGTAAAGCTTCTATTGAAATATAGAACCGTTTAACTTAATAAATGATGCTTATTTCAAGCAACATTTACATTTCCAGTAATAGGCATTAGGAACATTAAGAACGTGTTTTTTTTTTTTTTTTTTTTTTTTTTTTTTTTTTTTCAGGTCAGGTGTAGCTATCCTCATCGCCCTACCTTTCCTTGTTCTCATTACAGCGCCACGCCTCTAGCCGCGTATTGCAACTGTCGAGCAGTGCATTGCTTAGTAATCATCCCTAACCCTTTGCGAGGCCCCAAAGGAGGATAAGAAAGTGAGAGATGGCTCCAAACTGTGCATTTTACTAAATTCGTTTTGTATACAGGTAATGCGAGTAGGTTCCGAACTGACTACTAGGAAAATTACCGTAGTCTACACCTATGATAGTCTATGGTTGTTTTACAATCCCGATCCTCCAACGAAAATTGAACCGTGGACATATTCTAGCAAACTAACCACCAGACCATAGAGACAGTCTTAACTGATGTTCTAAGGTAACAGGAGAGCACTTTTAAAGCAGATATATATGTTAATAAAGCTATAAGTTACAAAAATGTCTAAAAAGCAGCACGATTCCAGGAGCGAAGGCACAAAGTCCCTAAATGATTCAATTTTCTGCATCGTTTACTCTACAGCAACGCGCCTAGTTATGTTTCTTACAAGACTGTTTAAAGTTTTAGTTTCCCTTATATTCTAAACCCAGCGGAGTAACTCTCTATCCCTCTCCCTCTCTGGAGCTGGGTTAAAGTGATGTTTACCTTGTCATAATTCATTTAGTGTATATTTAATAAAAACTGCAGCCGCCCTAGCACGTAAAGCAAGGCTCTTTTTTCTTCGTTTTTCGGCATTAATTAAAAAGTGCACTGCTTGCTTTGCATTACATCAGTAGGTCAGTGTAAAGTGTTTAAAGTATGCAGAGACGCTAAGGCTGAATTACCTTGCTTCCGGGGGCCCTAATGACCAAGTTGTCGACGGGCCCTTAAACCCAACACACTCACTCACTCACCCCCTTGCTTCCGTATGAGTATATTACCTCAAGTTTATCGCGTGTCTCAATTTATTGAATGGTTCCAACAATCTCTAATTCCCACCTTCAGCTGTTTCAAATAATTACACATCTGAGCATAAAAATACCATTTGGTTTCATTTTGAATCAAATAACTAAACTCGTTGTTTAAATTTGGCAATTAATATTTCTCGTGCGTTGCTTTAAGTACGTTTTCTGTTAGGAGACAGCTCTTTCTTCAATTTGCGATAGATAGTTACCTTTCTACGCCTCAGTATGGGAATAACATACTACTTTGGCTCATGTTAACAAAAACGCTGGGGCTAGGCATATGTTTCTCTGCTTTACACGTGCCGGGCAGATGGCATTAGGGTGCCATCCAGGTCTAACTGCTTTTATTTTATCTGGGCAGTTGACAGAGAATCTGTTTTTATTTATACTATTGTTTTAGACTTAGATGGAATTTTAATATTAGGCATCCAATCCTTGGCGACTGAGGGAAATACGACAAAAGCAGTCAGATTGGTCGGGATTTGAACCCTAGACCTTCCTAATGCCCACCACAGACGATAGTGTCTCAGGCATCCCGATCGGTAATTCCCAATGGCCTTTGAATAAGGATTTCAGTGCATAATTTTTATAGTACAGAATTTAAAATGGACGAGAAATATTGTAATGGTCATTTAGGTCAACATATGATGAAACTTCTACAGCCAAATAATGAAACTGTGCAGCAATGCGAAAACCAAGATTTCGAAACTTTAAAAAATCTCCAAAAATATATATTTTCGCAAATTTTTAGTCTTAGTATTATCCATGTCGTCGCTTAACTTTAGCGTAAGATATGTTAACGTCCACTCCAATAAACTGTGTGCAGCGTTTTACTCCGTTCTATTACAAAAGAGATTTGTGGACATTTGAGCTTAATATCTCAAAAATCGCACTTTAAGTTAAAATGCTATTAGGTAAAACCTGAAATTTTATCCCCTCATTAAAATACACTTGTGGCTGCATACGCTTTTTGCTTGCCTCTGTAGCGTAGTGGTAGCGTATCTGCGTCACATCCAAGAGATCGTGTGTTCGAATCTCGCTTAGGATGAGTTACCCAAATGTTTTTTTTTCCTATTTTTCCCTTATCCTGAGAAGATGAATGTCGGGTAACTTAAATCTCTATAGACCTGGAGCTCATTTGAGCATAATTTCACACATTTCATTCATTCGCCGTCCGATATGACACTGCATTGGAGGACGTTAATAACAAAAACAAACAAAAATTCATATAACTTTTATATCCAACAGTTAAGTATTTGCCCAGAAATTGTTTCGAATTAGTTGCTATGTGTGGAATAGTACTCACCTATTTATATCACTTCGAGTTTTGTAGTTAACGAGCACGAAAGAAAAAGAAGAAGAATCCATCGATGTTGTCATAATTCAACGGACTATAGTGCTGCCAAAATAAGAAGGCCACCTGAAGTACACAACTCATAGTGGCTGTGAGCATGTGACCACATAGAACGCTCTGATTGGTTCCTGATCGAAGCTCTCTGACGCAGAAAACTAAATAGACCCCTTTTTTAATGTTTCTGTTGTTTTAATGCTATTTTTTTACGTTAGCGGCGATGGTGTTAAGTGGCTTTCTTAGGCCAGATTTTAATCAGGAAAAACTTAAATATGCAACCACAATATTTCGCATTGGAATGAAAATAAATAATACTACATAATTGCGTATTTTCAGGAGTGTTGAGATTTTAGTCAGTCTCTCTGTCTCTGTCTCTCTCTCTCTCTCTCTCTCTCTGTCTCTCTCTCTCTCTCATAGTTCTCCAGTTTGCTAAATTCAATATGGATGAAGAAAAATACGCAAAATGTCGGTTGTGTGGGAATCGAAATTTACACAAAATTGAGAAGATAAGAAAAAGCGAGGGAATTTAAATACGTTCCACTTAGATTCTACATGCGGAATATATTATAACCTTATAAATAAGGTATAATATTATAATTGATCGGCCGTATTTATTAAATAGCAGAAAGTTTCGAAAATAAACGTAAATTCTTTACATGGATAATTCAAAGCATTCACCTTTCTTTAAACCTAGTAACAGGCCGTAAGGAAGAAACTCCTTAAGGCAACAGCATCTAACGTAGAAGGTTCCATTTTGGAAGGCGGTGAAATGTCAAGTCTATTTAGTTCTTGGGGCGAGGAACTTTCTTTGTCCCTTGTTCAGGTATAGTGACTCGGAGAGTGGAAGCTTCGTCACAAAAGTGGATCAAAAATAGTCAGGAGTCAACTCCGAGAATAATTATGTAAAGAATAATCTCACGAAGGCCTAGTGATCAACCAACAGCACCAGTTTATTGCTAAGAAATGTGTGTAAAATAAACATTTTCGGTTATTCATAATCACGATGCGTTCTTGTTATACTCTTCTAATAAAATGAGCAATGATTGGTTTACGTAATGAAAAGTTGAAGGAATTATTATTTATTGCCAGAATTTTCCAAGAAAGCACACAAATTGTATCCTAAATGTTTCGTGCATCATAATGACTGACAGAATACCTATATTTGTTTTGTTTTTCGTGTAATGGTTACTACAACAGTCAAAGTATCTCAGAAACCATTTGCAGCGAAATATTTAATTATTGTATTGATTGCTCAGATATGTATTTAAAGAAGGTAGTACGTAATTTAAAATGTGCCTAAAATTTTACGAAAAGTTTTAAAGATGAATTTCCGCATAGTAATGTTTCTAACACCTTGACAATTCAACAACCACTTAAGAAATTTAAATGAAACATTTTGTGCTTAACACTGTGTACTCAATCTAGGGAACTGGCCAGAAGCATGCTTCTCTTCGATAGTATTTTTAAATATCATTAAATAATCTAATACTACACTTCTACATAAATCATATATTATTATATTATAAATATATTATATCTTTATGTTCAAAATAGCAAATACATTTTTCTGGCCATTTCCTTAAAAAGGTTTTAAAGTAAAAATAACATAATTGAAATATCTTTAAAATGGTCAAACTGATAAACCTGGTTCGAGATAGAGAGGTGCCGCCATTTTGAATAATTAAACTAGGCATGTAAATTAATTTTGGGAATCGAAATTAAGATCATGAGGCATGAAAAAATTTTGGAGAGTTCAATAACAATTTTGTATGGCTGATCCACACAGAGGAATTAGTTATTGGATATTACTAATATTTATACCCCTTAATCTGTACCTTAAATTGTGATAAAAATTGTTATGTACATGAAATAATTAACAAAGATCTATAACGAAAATATAGCTTGAGAAATACCCACATATGATGAAACATGGTTATTTTCATCTGAAAGCATCACTTTTGCAAACTAAATTCCTGAAAATAATTAGAATATTTTGAAACACAAATTTTATGGAAATAAATGAATTTGATCAAAGCAGTTAAGGGCTAAAGGGTAGTACGAAGAATAAAACTGTATTAACAATTTCTATACCTTATTAGGAGAGGTGCAATTTCATTTCAGTTAATCATTAAGGTAAGAATTTCGCATTTTTCTGAGATCTTAATGACTGACTCCGTTCGAAAATTGATGCAGATGTTCAACTTTAACAGAATAATGCCTTAAGTTCTAACGTTCTGCTTGCACAAAATTCAGCGGTGTTTGAATGCACGTATCAAATATGTAATTACGATTGTTCTGCCAAGCTTCTTTAAGGTACCTGTGCTTTACAAAGGATTCCTGTTTCATTGCCTATTCCTTTCGAATAAAATAGAAAACTAAAAATGATAGAATGAAGAGCAAATAAGCTTCCATAAATTAATATTGATTATTGTAAAGTGAAGTTCAATTCTAAGCCTTGCTCTTATCTCAGTAATGAATTTCAGATCAATATGGTTTGTGATATTTTAAAAATATCTAACGTATTCATTGTAATTATTAGCTATACACTTATGTGACAAATGAAAAGCCTAAAATGCTCAGAAGATAAGTTATTTTTCGCAAATTTAAAATAAAATATCAGTTTTATAATACCTTTAATACGTAACTGATCCTTTTAGCGTGAAAATGAAAAACAGCATAATTGGATCTAAATTGTATTAAAATTCTAGGTTTCAAAATGACTATTTCTATTATTTCAACTCAAGGAAATGAGGAGAAAATGTTCTAATCATGCGGCTGTTTAGATTGGCATTAAAGTATATCGCGTGAAGTACTTTGAATTCTTGAAACTTCCATAAAAATCATGAAAAGTAAGGCTGTTGTAAATAAGTCATGTAAACAAGAAAAATTAACTAACTGTTCCAGTGGACTCTCCTTTAAGTATCTACAGATATTTTATTTTGTTTAAGTATTTATAAAACATGATTCTAAAATTTAAAATTATATTCTTGTTATGAAAAAGGTCATGAATATTAACTGCTTTCATAACAAAGTTTAAACTCATTTAAATCCATTACTTTAAGAACGTTTCCACAGTACTTTGGAAGGATATAGGTAGTTAAAAAGTTTCAGAATGGAGAAATGGCAAAAGTTTCTTTCTTTCAGGAGTTGTGGCATGAAAAGTTTATTTCTGCAACGAGAAATGCAAACGTGGCATTCAAAAGACCAGACAAAGATCACACCCGCTATAGAAACACACTTTGCAGTGATTTCCAGCCTGGTCTCCATGGTAACGCTGTTTACGCTGCTGGTCGACATACAAAGAGGAGTATGTTGACATTGTGGTCACTGATAATATCAACAAAGTACGCCCTCGGGAGCTCTGAAGGGCACAGCTTCCTCGTACTAGAAGTGTTTAAACAGTTACCTTTGAGAGAGGCGCCGGCGTCGCTCGTGAAGTCGTCCTTCGCACGTCGGCCACTCGACGACGACAACGTCACCCGCTCGCAATGAAGGAAGAGGGCGGACTAACTCGCATCGCGACGCCCCGTTGTAAGTCAGCTCTCGCGACCCCGAAGTACGCCGAACTTGACCGAAGCAGCAGGCGTGGTCCAGACGCGTGTAAAGAAGCAGCTCGTGGTGTGTGTCGCCTTACAAATTGCTTGGAGATGAATTGCCTATCTCAAGATGTGGTCGCTGGCCAGTCATTGCGAACGTGGAGAGGAACCAAAGTGCTTTCTCATTGTTACAGTGAAGCATATCCAAGCACCAGAACAGTCCACTAGATCGAGGGAGAATAGGGCGTCCTTCAGACTTCCGGAAGCTGAGGGGGATATAGCACAGTCCATCGCTACTCAAGCAGGGTGTGACGTCAGATAAACAGTTTCATTTTCTGCTTCTTGTCACGTGGGAATATACAACTTCGATTTAACAAAAAGTACAAACGAAGTTTTTCAAGAATGAGAGATCATTATTGTTGAAGAATGTCCTTCAAACACTCGACTCGTTCTAAAATGCCTCGGCCTGCCCAAGAACGCAAGATTTAAGAGCAACATTTTAATATTTTTAACATTTTCATTAAATTAATGAAATTAATATTTTCATACCCTCAGTAAAATACGAATTTTTCGATTGGATAAAATAGTGTCTGTCTCAGATTCAACTTCAACATTTGATTTGAATCTTCAACACAGTTATCCACAAGTTAGAAGACAAAAAGTAATCACTAGGGGCCATATACAGCAAATATGACGGATTTGGGAGCTCTTGAAGGCGAAGATCGTGTATACCGTAGGCCTCTGACAAGAAATCGTCTGCGGAATCTTACCACATGGCAGCTCAGGTTGATATCATATATGTATATAGATAAAACATCCCGCAACATTAGTATACTATCATTCCTAGCACAAGAGCATATGTTTTCTAAGAGGCCTAAGCCTTATTGTTATGCTGAAAGTCTAGCCGTAATGTTTCTCAGGAAACGCTGGAGTGGTTGATGTTAACATACTCCTTACATTCTCTTAAAAGGAACATAGTTTAAGCCGCAATCACCTAGACGTGTATGAAGCTACATTATCATGATGAACAAAGCCGTGCTTTTCGTTATAAAAGATTTGCGCGGAAAAAGTTTTACAGCTCCGACTAGATCTCAATGTTTCATTGTACTACTACTTGATTTAATTAGAACTATTTCACGCATAGAGGCACTAATTCATCATATACGATTTACTACCTGGCATTTCTTCTCTTTTGTTCCATTTATCACTGGGTCATTCTTTTGTTTAGTCAGTGTCGCCAACTGTATTCCATAAATTGAAAAAAAAAAAAAAAAACATATTACATATTACAATCCACTAAAAATCAAAATTAAAAATGGAAGGCAATCAAAAACAATTTGGTGGTGCGTAAAGTGGCATTTATTTGTTATTATCAACTAGTTTTCTGTTATAACAACAAGAAAAATCAAAATACTTGTAATTTCTACATTTTGTTTTCCTCAGTTGGCAGTACCGAATAAGTTTATATTTTAATCATTATATTTTAGGTTACTTTTTACAGAATTCAATAATTCTGATAAAATCTTTGAAAGTTTACGATATAGTATTTAAATTCATATTTTATTTATAAAATAGTCTAGATAAGCATCATTCGCTTAGATATACATCTTAGTATATTTTTTCACAACTTTTCTCGAATTTTACGTTCTCTCGAGAAAATCTTTTTTCCATAATTAACTAAAAAGTAAATGTTCCATGAGGAATCAATTATCCACTATTGCAGATTAACACTATCTAAACGAGGTTTTCTTGAGAAAATGTAGATAATATGAAGGTAATCAAAGCACTCGTTTTCCTCTTTGAACCATCATAACGTATTGTAAATTTAGATATGATAACGACTATGTTTAATGAATTATCTAAATTTTAGAACGAAAATTGTGACCTTGCTATAGCATGTTCTGTAATTTATTCATAATTTTATACGAGAGCAATAATGAAACTAAGATATATATTTCATGCTTTGTTAGCATATAGAATCAAAGGTAATGAAATCAGGTAATCAGAATATGATAGTATAATTTGTTTGCATGCATATAAATTCTTAAGGGACATGAGAACTAAAATTTCGACCAAAAATGACAAAATTAATTAATTTCAGATTTTCACTTATAAATGTACCCAGGAACTTCAGGAATCAAATGCATAAACAATGTCAGGTTCCTCCATTTTAAAGCGTCAGTGCAGGTTTAAATACCTAGCTGTGCAGCGCTGTAAATTCCCTCCCCCAAAACCACGACCTTACATTCACAAAATGGAGTCCCCGTGTCCCTTGGCCCCTGATGTATAGGCAACTACTCTGACGGGCCGGACAGTACTGGCATTACTTTCTGTAACTTACCACTAGATGGTGATTCATAAAATATTTAATAACTCTATAAGTAAACTTACTCGGCACTGCCAACTGAGGAATTTACATATTGTGACAAAACGACAAAATCAGTCTGGTTACTTTTCTTCACCTTGTTTTCTAAAATTGTATTACAAATACACGGTTTTCATCGTTAACACAGCCTGCAGTCTTTCGTGCTATCAAACTTACAGCATTTATTTCTCGTACCCTTGCCTCAGTCCTTTCATTGTATTTCTTCACTTTCTCTGTCTCTCATAACTATGACGATGCAATCACTCGACACTCGTGAAATCTTCTTTGTCACACACACGCACATCTGGCACATTTACCGAGTCGTGTCCGTAGCTGTAACTAACTGCTGTGCTATTGCCTCGCCTCATTATATAGAGGGGATGACGTCACACGGACCTTTCACAATCTCAAACAAACGCGCTGCCGGTGATGCAGCCAGTGTTTTCTCGAAGGCTGGAAACCCACTTTTTGTGTAGTTGCTTCATTGTTAGTCACGCGCTCGCTTGGGTGAATGGTGTGCGGAAGTTTCATCTTGCTTGCTTTGTCTGCTCGCCGGTCTGGTATGTGGCGTGAAGCAGCTTAGTCCCGTCCGTCTTTTGTTGTGCGCCGAGCGCGGCGTCACAGTATATTTCGATCTATTCTCTTGTTAAAAGACAGAAAACCGGCTTATTATCTCAATAAATCTCACGTTATTTTTAACGTTAACAAATAGCCTTTATTCTGGAAAAGTACATTAACAATTATTATAATAACAACTGTTAAATGTACAGATGTCAAATTAAAATGGAGAGCTGTTTTGATTGTGATCGACTGTAATGTGTAGTAATTACTTTTCTGCGATTACAGTTCACGACACCGGCTAAATAAAAGCATCACCTAGTGATAATTCGTACAAAACAAAAGAATGAGCAGGTGATAATTCGTATATTATAATTTAATGCCACTATGTATGAAATAGTCACCAAAAGCATGGTTCTATTGCGTGACCAAAGAGAAGTTCTTTTTTCTGGAGCTGTGGACGTTTAACCTGAATATCACACTTCAACTGCTCCAGAAGTGAAGCGAAATGGTTCTGCTCTTTTAGATATAGCTTATAAGCTCACATCCTGAAAATTGCAAAACACCATAGCCATCACCTTTTCAGAGACAATGCCGTATTTGCTCTCTTTGGTGCACTTGGTGCAGGGTTTGTTTCAAGTTTCTTCATCTCTAGAGTATAATAATCAATCCAAGTTTCGTCTATTTTTGTGAAATCTCGAAGAAACACTGCAATCGAGTTTGAGAAAATCGAAACACTATCGAGATGTGTTCCTTCCAATGTGTCGTGGCACCTACGAGTGTACAGCGGAAAGCTCACTCATGTGAAAATACTTTGTGCAAAATTTAGTGGAAACGGCTTATAGACGTTTTTGCAGTGTCCGCCAATTTACTTACCTTAATTGACGTTCTCTGAGTACCGCGTTGTGAATTTTTGTCACAATATCGTTGGTCGTATTGGTTTTTGTACTATCCTTCACAAAAGTAAGTAACCAACTTCTGTGTGACCTGCGCGAAGGGTCACCTAATTCTCTGGCGTACTTGCATAGATGTTATGAGAATTAAATTACTCATATGTATGCTTCCCTTGTTATTCAGAGGCTATGGCAACCAGCAGCTCACCTCGCAGTTTTGCAAAGCAATATTTGATCAATAGTTCTAGATTATCCGGCAAATATTGGTAATTTCACTTCAGTGCACGTGAAGAAAATATGTTCTTTTTGTGTTTCTATTAACTTGTGGACTAGAACTGGAAACGATTCCTGTACTGGGTGCTAGGCCAGTGACCCTTCGTGCAGGTCCCACTGAAATTGAGTTTTTGCTTTTGTGAAAGATAATAGGTCCTAAGACACATTGTCTTGAACGGATGCACGACCATGATTATCTTGAATTCAGCAATCAAATTTTAACCGTCGAAAACAAAGGGGTGGAGTCCTATAATATCCAATCTATCTTTTGTATTCCTATTGGGGTTAATTTTTTTTCAAAACAGAGTATTTTATCACAGTTCACATTTAAGTTCTTAATAATAGTTTTGTGTATACGAAGACTGACGTTGACGAAGACTGCATCTTAAAGTTTACAGTACACCATATGAGCTATTATAGTTAACAACATCTGAATATAGCTATGCATTCGCTAACAAAAGCAAAACGCTTCCTAGGGGATGAGGAATTTAAGACCGAGCCATTACAACATTACAAACGGGCTTCAAACTGTGTACCTCCTACATCCTTGCAAAACATATATCGGCGGTGGTGAGCCTCATGCCCATGACCCAATACATGACTACTACACGAAACTGGTCCATATCTACCAATCCATCGATTTGGATATAAAGCGTTGAGGTGATTCCGCAATTTTACATCAAAGTGTGCTGAAGCTCATGTTGGTTATTTCTGCAGCTGTAGATATACTGCTACGTGTGGTACTGTTATTAAAAACTGTACTGTATTAGAAAATACACAAGTAGCGCAGTAGGATGCGCACTTAGGAAGAATTAGCGCATGCGCAGGAATGTTATTATGCTCAGGTCGTTTATCCAACTACACGGATGGCTGAAGGATTGCATACCTTCCGTATTAAGACACCAAAACAAATTGTCACAACTGTTCGTTCTCAAACTTCGACGCTCTCCAGCGTCCAAACCGTGCATTTCCGGACAGGGGTTCCTATTTTAAAACTGATCAGTTTGCCATCCCGCACAACACACTATGCGTTGTCGGTGTTTTTTGGGACACCCAGTACAATATCCTTTCTCCTCTCTACACGTGTGACTTTATAAATAAATATTTTGTCTTTATAATAATGATTCCATAAAGTGTATACATTTTGGTCTTAAGTCCGCGGAATTTCTACATTTTTTTGTATAGTCCATGTTGAAACCAACTCAGCAAAATATATTTAGAAAGGCGTTCAAATTAAGTATAAAATGCATAGTTTATTTCAATTTATTAGGATGAACTAACCGATTTGTAGTCCGATAATGATATTCGTATAATAAGTGACTTCCGCATACTTTACTTGTCATGATAAATATTTACCTGCAGATTAGCTTAAAATTAAATATTGTGCATTCGGTTAATTGATATATTCAATTGTTCCTATGAAGTCAATTTTGTTAGAAATGAACTCATCCTAGATTAAGAGAGTAAAATATTTCCAAACTGCTACATACGTGGTGCTTCCAAGTAGGCCTTAACCATGAAAAACTTTAAACAGCAACTACATGCAAATGGGTCTCTCTCTCTCTCTTCCTCTCCTTCCCTCCCTCTCTCTTCTGGTTCACCAGCAATTTAATTTAAAGCAGAGTAAAGAAAAATCTTCAGCTTTCACATTAATTTCATTATACTTACACATTGCTTTTCATGCAAGCGTACTGCGGCAATCGGAAAAAATATCTCCGCAACTGAAACCGCTAACAATTAACCACTAACAAGCCCTTTCGTAATCACAGCAGATGCTGCAAGTATCCTCCCATAATCCACACATTATGGTTCCCCTTTAGATATTATTATTATTACTATGCGCTGTAGTTTGAGCTAATTTCTGTGTTGATATTTTCTTGGAATTCCTTTGAGTATTTGACCTATATTGCACTTATTTTGCATTTTCCCATATAAAAAAAGCATATGATGTAGGATCTGGGAACCCTACTGGACGTAGCCCCGTACTAATTACCCTGCATTCAAACATTTCCTGAATAAACCGTAATTACTCCAACTGTATGCGAGAAGGCAATCTGTTACTCAGAATATCAGACCGACATTCAACATCAGACAGTTGTTCAAAAATGCTATCAGAATGTCATTTTGATACCACAGAATTTGTGGTTCTGTAAAGAGGATGATGCAATTAGCATGTATGCATTTTCCCCTCACCATGGCCGGAATTTCACCTTCTAAACCGGGGTTTCGTACGCTAAATTGAGTTTGTCCAACTTCAATACCAGCCATTGTGCGTCAAAACACGCCATGCTTCGTCAGAGATGATGTTATTACTTATGCTCGCTCATGCTATTGGACCTCACCTCTTCATAACGATACTGCTATCTACTAATCAAAGGTACACCTGTTCGTAACTGCAGCTGGATAATTGTTTGGTCGCAAAGTCTGCCTCGGTTTGTAGAGCATTGGTGAAATAATGAACTCTGAATTAATTTCTCCTGCGAGCTTTTATTTCCATGTCACATATATTGTTATCATGTACAGATTAGTTTTCTCTTGCAACCGTATACCCTCGCGAAGATTATTTATTCGTGAAACTGACTTTTCCGATTATTTTAAAAATCGTGTTTCTTAAATGTGTTATGAATTTATGCGTCCTTGTGAGTTTCTAAAACTGTTAAGACTTTGTAATGTTTTGTCGGAGAGAGACACATGAGGTTTCTGCAGACTTGAGTTTTACAATGAACGATGCGGAGCGCGCGCTTTCTGGGTCGTGCCTTCCAGTTTTGTTACCGAAAAAGACGCCTAGATTTTTCCTCTCCTATCTGCAGTTCTACGTTTCTCATTGGCGGAGCTTTTGTTTACATTGTTTAGCGACCATATATTAATGGCCGTTTCGCTACTTATTAGATGCATGGCTTCTGAATATTATTGCTATCATGTTTATTCATATTGCTGTTCATATTCCTCTGTTTCTTATGTTTCCCCGTATTTTATTATTAATATCATCATTATTAGAATGAGATTATTATCAGTATGATATTATTAATATTTTTATTACTACGTCGATATATCCCGTCACATCACTAACCACCAATCAAATGATCTGCATGTAGCAGTCAATACTTTGCCGTTTACGCACATTTCCACGCAGCTGAAAGTGAAACTATTGATCCTCATGTGTTCAATCAAATATCAAGTAAGAATTTAGAAAAACTAAAAATGACGCACACTAGTGAAAATTTTCTCAAAGGCATAGGATGTTACGAATAACTACTCCCACAACAATCAAGAAACGTGTATGAAAATCTGTGCAAAATTCAAGGATAAGAGAAAATCAAAATACATGAATTCATTTTCTGAAAATGTATTGCTGATGTACTCCGAAGAATGGTCACAAAGTATCAAACCATCGAGCAGATCGGATCGTCTCCTTGCTGCTTACCAAACGGGATTTGCTCCCGGCGGAGGACCTGGACCTGGGTGCACTCAGGGGCTAATTGAGGAGCTACTTGATTGAGAAGTACAGGCTCTTGGTATACCGGCCGGTAGGGGCGGGGAGCTGACCACGTCCCAACCTCCAGTACTGCGTTCCTCTAATGATGCCTGTGGTAGGCCATTTGTTCCGGAAATGGCTGTTGCGCCGCGGGGCCTAGGATGACCTCAATGTTATCGCCAATTTCTGTGAAAGTCATAACGGTGGATTTTGTATACAATGTTGGATTCGTTCTCCACTTTATAACGAGATTATTGATAGGTATGATTAATTCTTTTATCAAGATATAATAGGGAGGTAGAGTAAGTGTGCGGTGTTTAAGGGCCCGTCGATAACTTGGTCATAGGGCCCGTGTGAAGGTGGATAATTAATTGCAATACATAATGTTGGTAATATAAGAAGCATGAGTTATGATTTTGTAATGAGAAAAAGTGATAATCACGCTTAAAAGTGGAGAAAAAGGAATTAGTTTTAAGTCAGGGCAGCTAAGGCAATTAGACTACAATAAAAATCATACCTCAGGGCGATCCTGGAATCTCAGAGCATTCAGCTGTAGCAGTGGCTGCAGAAATGCAAGTAGTCCGGATCTGAAAATTAGAAAAGCAAAAGGAATTCTTAAAATGTAACAAGGAACCGAGTAAAAATTGTTTCATAGGCGAATTAGAACTTTCGAATTTGGTAACGTAGTGCAGAAACTTTGGTGTGGTGATGATTAGAGATATGGCAGACACAAAATTCAATGGCGACTGATAGCTGACCACTACTATTCTCTTTCCTACTGTGCAAAATTCACCAATCAGATTTAATCATGGATCAATATGCCATGAACTTAGATCAAGGTTTATACAAGCAAAATTCTAAGTTCAGTTTGACTGAAGAGCATTTTCAGATGATTGAACTCGTTAAAATATTACAGACTACCTCAAAACCACCTCTAATGCCTTGGCATTAAATTCACTTCTGAATTACGCACTGCTTTTGCAGAGACAGAAACAAATGTAAATGAAAATCGCAAGGTGCGTGGAGTTCGTAGTTCAACCACCTGTGGCGTTTCGAACACCCAACTCATGCGTGAAAAAAAAGCGTTACATTTGTTTTGTTAACATGCCAAACACACTCTATTCGATCAATATCAGTTTGATCAGTCTTCACTTTAATCGAGATAAATTTCCATGCAATAGTTAAAAACAACTGAAAATCGCAGGATTAAAAAGCATGGCCGTTAATAATGGATATCTAAGAAATAGTCTGTCACAACAAGTTATCTGAAATAAATTGTGTTTTAAGGACATTTACATCTTTTATGTACATTTTCGTCTGTTGCTTAAAATGTCACTTATACAAGATTATACAAAATTCCTTCCCAATACGGAGACTTCACAGGCTATTCCTATAAATACAAGATATGCATTTTATTTGTCATGTAAATATCTCTAATATATAATTTTAATTAAAATTGCTGGAGCCGTTTTAGAAAATAAAAGTTTTTGACAAATATTCCGTAAAGTGTAGGGTGTTTTCTTGAAAATCTTTGAATTGGTAAGTATTAAACCTAAATACCAAGTTTGATATTTATCTAACTTTTTATTTTGAGTATAGTAATGTTCACAGACACATACAGAAAGTTTTCTAAAAATCAAATGCGTTGCACACACATACTTTTCTCTCCTCATTCACGTATAAACTATTCTTACAAACCGTCTATCTAGTTCATGTTACTCGAGATAGGCACACATCCTGCGTGGTGCGTCCTTGGATTCCTGCTCACGCTGGCTTGCTGGGAAATGAACAGGTGCAAGCACAGAACTCAATATTACAATATCTCCGCTTGTTGTGCGGAGAGCGGTACTGTCGTGCGAGCGCGAAGGACATTCCGAAAAAGTGGGCGACCTCCTCTCGTGTATCTCGAGGAAGTTATTTTGGCTCAGTTGTGTATTGGCCTTTGCAAGTTCAGCACGATTACACTTATGAGGGGAATCTTGTCCTCTTTGTCCGCTGTGGTAGACCTCCACAATACGGACCGACTTGCATAGGTCCTGCAGGATGATAACGGTTGACAGGGTTCTTATTTGTCAAAAGTAAACCTTGGAGATGAAGATTTGGTGATATAAGTTTTCGTACCTTTTAGCCTGCTTTTGTAAATTCATGCTTATCTTAGGTTTTTGTCATGACTAGTTCTATGCTGTCACAAATTACAAGCCAAATTACTGTTTCTGTCACTTTATTTCCATTAAAATTGCATCACAATATGCAGTCCTCTTTTTCCGTCGCGAATACAATCTACAATTCGTCGTGACCTTGTAGCTCGTTGCTCTTCTGTCCTCTCATAACTTTGACACGTACATCACTGTCTTTATCAGTCTCACAAATAGCTGGTCAAATTACCTCACACCACTGCTTTTAAATGTGTGGCCCAAAGACAATGAGGCAGTCGGAACAAAGACGAATATGAGTGTGGCAGAACCAAACGTTTCCAGATTGCTCTAGAAACTTTCGACTGCCGGCTTATTTAGGATAAGTTCGAGAAAGGTGAATTTCGAGAAAAATTCTTGCTATGTCATTCTCGTCTAGATAAGCGAATGCGGCGGCAAGAGGGAGGAGAACCCGGAGTCGTAAAATACTGAAGGAGACAGTTGTTAGCAGTTTGTTTTAAGCGTGTTTGTTTCTTTGTGTGAGTGTGTGTGTGTGTGTGTGTGTGTGTGTGTGTGTGTGTGTGTGTGTGTGTGTGTGTGTGTGTGTGTGTGTGTGTGTGTGTGTGCAGTCAATGTCGAGAGAGAGAATCATCAATGACAGTTTTGACATTTTATCGTCACGTCGGAAGTGTTTTTGTATTGGAATAGTCTTTAATGAGGGAATCGTTGAAGTTATTTGCGTAAACAGTAGAGCAGTATAACCGTTTTGTATCAAGGATACAGTAAGACAGAGCAAGTGATACAAGGTCACAACGAATTGTTAATTGTGTTAACGAAAACAGAGGACTGTGTTTTTGTGACTCAATTTTAACAGAAGTAAGATGACAGGAAAAGCAACTTAAGAGTGTTATTTGCCACGTAGGTGTCAGAAGTGGGATCTGTCACTTTGTTATTTTGTCACAATACCTAAATTCGAGAAATTGACCGAGATATCCGAGAAAATCAAGATATTGCAGAATCAAGTTTGAAAATTTAGAAAAAAAAAACTATTTTGGTGTCTCTTAAAGGTAGAAATGAAAGAACAATGATGAGCTTGTCCGAGTTTTTTTACCAGAGTGCTTACTCTTTGCAAACTTGTAGTATAACAAGGGTAGCAGTGCTGGAACAGTGCGCCAAGCATCATGCTCTTGTTTTAGAGATGCTTTCTGCAGGCGTCGATAAGACGTCGATCCTGCCAAGTGGCAAATATATTGCTGAGTACACAGCATCTTGACAGTGTAGTGGTCTGAGTGCTAATTGGTAGTATGACATTCGATCTTGTCACCTCGCTTAGCTTATGGGAACTCGACAATAGCAGCCCTTCTGTTGTTATTAGTCGTTCTTTACTGGTGCTGTAATAGTTGTTCTACATGTGTTAAGAATGGATTCTGCCTCAATTTTTTATGGAATTCCCTTCACGTCATATCTCTATATGTGAAATTCTTGGTCGTACTTTATAGTTTTCTCTAGATTGTACATACGTACGGGTAGAAAGAATATTGCATTCCATTCAAAAATTCGATACCCAGAATTCACCCAAAATAAATGTTTTCAGTCCTCTTGAATCCAAGAAGATACACTTTTAGTTTCTCTAAAGCACACTTATAGCAACTAGAAGTATTGCATTTAACTTAAATTCGGTACAAGATTTTAATGTAGATGTGTGGTTTGAGACTCCCTGAGTCAAAAAAATAAAAATAATAGTAATGACAAATAAAAAATTAGAAGTGTGTGTGTGTGTGTGTGTGCGTGTGTGTGTGTGTCTGATTAGAATAACTAAAAAAGAAGTGGGTAAACACCAGACATGGTATTTAAGATCAGTGTCGTTAGGACACGAGTATTTTAAAGAAAATTCTCCCACGTGGAACTACCATTTCCAGGGAAAACTTTTCGATTATTTTAATTTTCTCAAAAATGGTATAAATATTCCATCATAGGTATATGCTAAAGGCAAACCAAATTCGCAAACTTGTTTCCTCTTCTTCTCATATGAAACCTTTAGGCAGGCAGGCAGGCTGGCAGGCAGGCAGTATCTTTATATTGCCCTCTGCCCCAAACCCCACACTCCTCGCTAATATATTCAATGGAAGACCTAACTCCCGGAACCAAGACATCTTATGATTAGTGCTGGCATCTCTTGTTTGGGACAAACACTAATAATTTACAGATGCTGTAACTCCAAAAAGCATGACTATAAGTAAACATAACCATTTTAATTTATTGTGATTTATTTGAGATTATCAACTGAAGTGCATAAATTATTTAAAAACAGAATAAAGTAACTAGAGTAGGATTGCCAACCTTAACATAGTTCCACCAAAACCCAAACATATACTTAAATTGCCCAGTTATGTACCTCCAGCTTTTCATATGCATTACAGAAGCCGATCTGATGAAGCTTCACATTTTAATGCCGTTTCCAAAAGTCAATCTTGGATGAATATATGGCTAGCTACTACATTTGTGAAAATGTGGGATCAAGATATTCGTAGGCGGGTATGCGAATAGATAAAACCCGTTATGTTGGCTGATAGTGAACTATTTGAAACCAGTTTGAGGATATAGGATTACTTGTTTCTGAATCCTACCACTAGAAATTGTAACTATGGATCCGAAATCGTCTAACGTAGCACTACTTTACGGTTAATTCGTCTAGAAAAAAGATCAGCTTTCCCAAAGAACGATTACAATATGGAAACGGCATAATACGCGACAATTAGTAATTTAAAAACAAATTCAATACTAAAATAAAAACATAATTGTAATAAAGTCTTTAAGAGTAATCGGTAAAAAGAGACATAGACCCAGGAAAAGATGAGAGATCATATTGACTGTTGGGGATGTAAAGGATCCAAAGGTTGATGAGAGCAAGAACTGCAGTATTGTGCATAAAATTGGCCCTTGGATGACACTTCTTGCAAAAATCTTGCCCTAACCATTAGTTCAATAAATTAAGTAGATGTCAAATTGTGCTTCTTATGGTAAGAGGTGTTGCAATAATTGTCTCCGCGATAACAATGACCAGTACAGGTTGCCGTGATTCACTTAAATGCTAATCGGGCAATTCTCTTGTGGTGACCAAGTCTGTGTAACCTGAGGGTGATCTTTAGGCGCTATAGCATGTCTATGACCGATAACACCGCAATTATGTAAGACAGTAAGACACTTAAGGAGATGAATTTTAGAAATACACACTCCTTTACTAACTTAAGTCCCGCCTACATTGCCAAGTCAGCAAAGTTTCTATATTAGATTTTGCAAAATTCTGAGGATCACTTTATCTCTCTAATTTTCACAACTGCATTCCTGAACATCCTGAGTTCTAGGTAAGCCTAATTGCCTTAGCTGCACTAACGTATACAATTGTTTTTTCTAAATCCATAACTTTTCTTGCTAGTGACTCCTTATTCCCTTAAAAAATTTGAACTCATGCTTCGTACATTGGTATTAACATATGTAAATTATTTATTTCAATATTTCTCCACCACTCTATAGCTTCTTTATAAAAGTGATTAATATTACCAGTATATAATCCCTCTCTCAAGCTGTCAAACATGCGACACGAAGATTCTCAAGAAAATCTCCCATCACAAACACCCTTTACATCGAACACTTGTAAAATTATGATTTTCCCAAAAGTGACTCAAACAGTTTTGGTTGAAATGCCTACTCTATTTTCAATATTTTCAAAATAAATGAAATTTCCTTCTTGAATTTTCTGGGAAGAACCTCTTAAGTCCTTTTAATTCAGAGTACCTGTATCTCTTCTCAGCGTTCTTAGAGACATCTTGGTAGAATGCATTAGCATTTTATATAAATAAACAAATAAATAAACATGAAGTAAGTTCATAGTGAGGAACGGAGGAGGTAGCAGAGATGCAACTGGAATGCTACAGACTACCAAATACTTTCATGGCGTGTGTGGATATGATTACGGGACTGAGTAGAGTGGATGGAAAACAAAGCTTGTGGGGATTCCGAAGAAAATTGAAGTGAAATGGAAAGAGAGAAGGTTCCCTATATTCTCTGTATCATATTGAAGAAAGGCTGGATAGAGTATTTTGTTGTTTCATACTTGTTTAGCCTTCTTTAACTTTTATGGTCACATCGGGGGCGTTTGACTTAAATGGTATTTGTAACTTGTGACTTTAGGAACTTAACTTACATTTTACGTATGTTTTGCAATGAAAGACAATTAGCATTCTTATCTACTTTAAGACAATTTATTTGTGCTGCACAATTTGAATTTACTGCACGTATAGAGTGTTCAGGTCAACTCGACCCGATTTACTGTCATTGAAACAAAACATACAAACTCATTATACAAATTTCTCCACCGTTGGCCAAAGGCTCCTTTTCCCTACAAATTTGTAATTTCTATTATTTAATTTTATAATCATGGCACAAAAACCTAAAGAATTTAATGAAAGAAAAAATGAAGCGTAAAAATCCATAAAATGTTTTTTTAAAAAAAAACTGCCGTTTCAAAGTAACTTTATATCAGTTATTGTGATGACTACATATCCTGTAATTCCTGGCATATTTGTGTTGACGTGCGATTCAGAAAGACGTCCATGCTGTAGACGTCGATATAACCGCTAGATTATACTTTGTGACACAAGTCAGTTGAAAAACGGGGAAAACTTAAAACTTTCGTGAAATGGAACATCGTTCATTTTTTATATGTTAAGCGTGCAGAGAGAACGGGATCTCAAAGCTAAAACGATTTGACTGTCACTCAAAGCCTAATGTATTCTACTATTCATTCCCCTTGCACCTATAAGGAAATAAACAATAAGATAATTTGTACAAATCTCAACTAACGCGAAGAATATATAGGTATAATCGGGCCCTAATGACCTAGTTGTCGACGGGCCCTTAAACCCAACTCACTCACTCACTATATACGTATAAGAGTTTAAGAGTGGTTAGTACAAGAGTAGAGAAAGTCATGTGAGTGCAACACATCAGATTTTTTGTGAAGAATGTCACTAGGGTAAGTCCACAGGCTTCGTGTTTTCTTTAAGGAATAATCGCTTATTTTAATCAGACTTGAAGAAATATCCATTGCCGTGATGAAAGAGGCCAGGCGAGGCTTAGGCATAATTTCAAAACTTTTTTCTCTGATAATACTTACGAGGAATGAGTGGTATCCAGAGAATGTCTGTCCCTTGTAATCTTGGAGCTAAGTCTGTTCACTGATTCCTTCTAGTTGGAGGTTAGCGTGGGATTTGAAGTCTGTGGCCTAACCACGAGGTTCACCATTACCCTGGCAAGTGAGACTACCGTTTTTTAGACTAAGATATATGCAATTTTAGCCTGTGCATTGCTTGTCAATATCATTAAACTTGCAACGTTCGTATAGGGAACGATGAAACTGGTTGTGCTTGACACGAACATAGCATGACGTCAGTACTCGCACAAAAGACCGAGACTCCAGTTCACGTAATGCAGGCACCTGCAGGATTTTCCCGATCGAGCCTTGCTGTGGTTCGCTGCTAGCTTAGAGCCTCAGCGCGGCTCTCGGGTTACTCAGTGGCATGCTTTACTAATGAAGCAAGTACCATCAGCAGGTACAATTAACCTGAAAGTCTATTAATACGGAATGAATATTCTATATTTATAGCATTACAAAGTCCGTGTATGTAATTATAGGCATATATATAGCAGCTAGCTATATATACTCCAATTTGTCAGATACTTTATTATACGTACTTCTTCGCACTGTTTATTTACTTGATGAATTTAATTATTTTATATCTATATGTACAGCGACTTAGTCAGCAAAACATAAAACAGAAAGGGATTTTCTACATTTAACTGGTGAACTCTTAAATGTATCAAGAGCAAAATTATATTTCATAATGTAAAAATCCAAGATAGCTAATCCAATTACAACAGTTAAAGGTGTAATTGCCCCAAAGTTATAAATAAGTAACTTATACGAGAAAATTAAACTGTAGCTTTTATCAAATGTATTTTTTTGAGGGGGGGGGGGTAGTTAGTTTTCTGCTCACCAGCCTATTGATGTTTGAGCAGACATTTCGTGCTGCCTTGATTCTAAGCACTGCATTAAGATTTCCATCAAGAACGCGTGTAGAGGTAAACATTGAACTCCAACGGCTATCCACTGCCATGACGTCACTGGTCGTTGCTCGACAAGCAACCTCTTGGCTCAGTCTACTGTGCCTGATGTAATGGATGTCAAGGGCGACCCTTACTTCTGATACTGTTGTTTTTATTCCGCTCTTTTTTTTTTTTTTTTTCTATTTATTTAAATTAGATAAAAGAAGCAATACATTGCAATTACAATCGGGTGTACAATACTAAACCATTTCTGCATTTTGTAATGTTCTTTCATTTGGTAAAGCATATTGCTGTTCATTGTATGAGGTCAGTTACCTTTGCTGGTCCTCCATTTGGTTTCATCTGGCAACTGGGCGATGACACTTCCGAGATGGTGATACCTCCATCCAGCTGGCACACTCCTTTACACAGAAGTTCATTGCATGATGTAAGTTACCTTTGCTGGTCCTCCATTTGGTTTCATCTGGCCACTGGGCGATGCCACTTCCGAGATGGTGATATCTCCATCCAGCTGGCATAATCCTTTGCTGGTCCTCCATTTGGTTTCATCTGGCAACTTGGCGATGACACTTCCGAGATGGTGATATCTCCATCCAGCTGGCATAATCCTTTACACAGAAAGGACATCTATGTTAGGGTGAAGCATCAAGAGAAAGTCACGTTTTTTCCTTTTGAGGCGCGTCCTATGTTCTGTTAAAAATCTCTCCAGGCCACGGACACTAGGAGATGGATCCTGCAACATATAGTGGATATAGCCCATGATAAGCCATATTTGGCCAAAGACGTGTTTTTTCACCTGGATATCTAGCCGCAGGATCGCCCTGCGAATGGTATTTGGGTTATCTGCCCTGGTAATGCAGCGGATTTTATTTTGTATCCACTGCCAAATTTCGGGAATGCACGTTGTAAGACGGTGTTGAAGGGTGTCAAGGTTGTGGCATCGAGAACAATGCGGTGAATTGCAGATGTTGTGGCGATATTGTTTTTCTGCTGTGGGTACTATGGCATTGAGCATCTTGTAGGCAGAGGCCTTCCAGTCCGTCGGGATATCAGCGTAGCGAAAAACTCTCCAGACATTCTTCCAAGGAATATTGGGATATTTAACCTCTATTGTGGGAGTAGAAGGAATACGTAACAGCAGATGACGGTAGAGGATCTTTGTAGTTGGAATTGGATCCCCAGAGACGAAATTCGCAGGTAAAGTGGTAATACATTTCACCATCCGGCGATAAATGGCATGGTTCATTAATGTTCCAGTGCTGGAGTGAAGTTGTTTGTTGTCCTTGAATTGTCCCATCTGTAAAGAAGTTCTAATTAACAGTGCTGAACATTTTTCGGAGACCTTAATGAGTCCTAGGCCTCCATTCATGATGGGACGCCACAGCTGAGATTTTGCCACTTTATATACATGTCCATTCCACAAATAATATGACACTGCCAGCTCGATGCGCTGGGATATCTCTAACGGGATGGGCAGAATTTGGGCCAAATACCAAATCTTGGATAATCCCATGAGGTTAACATACCAAACTCTCTGGAGAATGTTAAGGTTTCTACTCAAGTTGCGCTGTAGGGAGTAACGGATGCGATTGAGTAAAGATGTCCAATTTATGTTTACCATTTCTATGACGTTCGTGGTGATTTGGAGGCCTAGAATAGTGACGTGGTCTTTAATGGGCACATCATCCACCGTTAACGTCCGAGGCCAGGTCCCAAAAGGTATCAATGAGGACTTCTGATAATTAATCTTCGCGCAAGATGCCTGTTCATGAAACTGTAATATGTGCGGCAGTAGGAAAACTTGATGATGGTAGCGGAGTAGCAGAGTCATGTCATCGGCATAAGTCTTTATGGTGAGCAGTTTTGTCGGCACTGTAGGTGAAAATAAGTGTTTCTTCATCAATCGCACCAGAGGTTCGGTGCAAACTGTAAATAATAACATTGATAATGGGCAACCTTGTCGTATACCACTCAAAATGGGTATTGGCCTAGTAAAATATCCATTGATATGGATTCTGGAGTATGCAGACTTGTACACTAGTTTAATGGTTTGTAGGATACGATCAGAAATACCCATGTGCTGCAAGACACCAAAAATGTAATTATGGTCAATATTGTCGAATGCTCTCTCGAGGTCCAATGACAACAAGGCCGCTTCTTCCTCAGGATGTTCCTCGAGATATACCACAGCATCCCTTAATTGTATCAAATTGTGCGAGATTTTCCTGTCTGGAAGTCCACAAGTTTGTTCCGGTCCAATCAAGGCTGGCAGTACTTTACGCAATCTGTTGGCTAAAATCTTTGTAAAAATTTTAAAATCAGTATTCAGTAGTGTTATCGGCCTAAAGCTGTTAAAATGGTGTGGTTTTATACATTTTGGAATTAAAATTACAATTCCTTCATTAAACCCTGACAAGTGGTCGCTCATGGCAAAAGTGGCGTTCATCAGTTGTAGCAGACGGTCTTTAATGATCGTCCAAAATACTTTGTAAAAAGTATAGCTAATACCATCTGGTCCTGGTGCAGAATTGTTGCTGGCTTTAAAAATCACGTCCCGAAGTTCATCCATGGTGATAGGTGCGTCCAATTCATCCTTATCAGTAGGATTCACAGTTTTATTGATAGCCTCAAAAAGTACTCTTTTTGAGGAATCAAGAGTAGGATGTTCACCATATTGCTGTCTGAAGTGTTCCTCTGCCCCTCGGAGAATTTCAGGCGTTGTGCGTAGGAGAGTAGCATTGGTAGTGGAAATATCACATATGAATTTACGTTGGTGTCGTTTCTTCTCCGAAGCTACATGGTACAAAGCAGCACGTTCATCATCAGTAATTGAGAGGGCACGAGAACGCACCCGTATACCATCTAAAATGGACTCCTGAATTTTACGAATTTTTAATTTTATCGCAGTTATCCTGCCACTGACGTCGTTGCCGGTGCTCTGTTGATTAGTTAAATCATGTAACAGGGCGTAATAATAGTGTTGGCTATTAGCTCGTTCGGCAGCCTTAGCCTTACCAACACATTTGAAGAAGGACTGTATCGCTGGTTTATAAATCAAAAGCCACTGTTGAAGCTCCTGGTAGCAAGACCTGGACGCTCGTACGTTAAGGCTTTCCCAAGTTTCACGAAACTGTTGTTGTACGTCCTCATAATATAATAGAGCATTATTTAATTTCCAGTAGCTTCTACCAAGGATGGGTAAAGGAGTGGATGCTGTCATCTTCACAATTACGGCATGATGGTCGCTTATTGCGGCAGGTACAACAAGGGCATTCCGGATGTTGGTTCGATGAAGGCCATTAACATACATCCTATCAATTCGTGAAGCGGAGGTAGCACGACAGAAAGTGTAGCGAACTTCATTTCCATGTAGATATTCCCAAGTGTCAGTTAACTGCAATTCCGAAGACAGGCGCTGTAGTGCTGGTGACGGATTATAAGTTCCTCGTTGGTCCTTGGCATGTAACACGCAGTTAAAGTCACCACCCAGCAACAAGTAATTATAGCTGTGACGAAAGAAATATGGCATATCATCTGCAATGAGAGATTCACGGTCTCGTCGTTTATTGGAGCCAGATGGCAAGTACACATTCACCACTAAGATGTCATTGTCTATTACCATAGCTAAAATGCGTCCACTAGGATGTTCCTCATGATGGGTAATTCTCAAAGTCGATCTGTATATTATTGCTGTGCCCCTATTGTCAATGCCTACATTGCAAATGTAGTTATACTGAGGACCAAGGAAGTTTAAATTATCGGTGTTCACCTCTTGCAGGAGTAGGATGTCAATATCATGGCTGAAAATGAAATTATTGAGAAGTTGTTGTTTAGCAGTACTGCGTATACCATTGACATTTAAGGTGGCATAAATACGGGTATAAGTCATGCAGATTAAGTAGATGAGGTAGAATAGGAACAGCCAAGAAGAAACATCAGGCATTATGATAGCGGTGTGGGAGTACCCGGGTCATTTTCGAATGATTCTTCAGTTTTTTCTTTCTTTCGGTTACCCTTGCTACTCTCCGTACGTCTCTTTTTCACGCGTGGGTCGCGGTTTCTACTATTATTGGAAATTGTGGGCACTACTTCCATATCTGTCGTTATTGGAGCGAATGCACATGTTTCTGAAGTTATATTTGAAGTTTCTGGTGTCACCTCGGAGGGTTCCTCTGCCATTGCAATAGTGGTAAAGTTCGTTATCGGGGCATCACTTTGTGCGTCATCATCATCCATTAGTAAATTTTCCGCCTGTTCAGGATTGATTACAGTTTCCCTCTGTGTTTCGTCCACAGTATCTTTTCCTGAAAACTGAGCTGCAGTTACTTGTTCTTTATCAGTAGTCGTCATTTCTGCCGAGGTCATAGCTGTGTCTTGTGGCAAATCCACCGGTACCCGTCTAATGGGGAAGTCTCCCTGCACTAGTTTAGACCATGTGGGCGGGTCTGTTAGACGTGGTGTCTGCGTGATTACCCTCCGTCTGGGACAGTTGTTTCGTAAATGTCCTGTTTCACTACACACCGCACATGTAATTGGTTGACCTTCATAGCTTATAAAGCTTTTATATCCGGCAATATCTATATATGAGGGAATATGCTTTTTTAAATCTATCTTTGCAGTGCGTACTCCGTTACTGATTTTGTATCGAAGCGTGGGCCCCCAAGTATCCATTGATAGTGCTAGTACTGTGCCGTAGTTTCCTAGATGTTGTCGTACAATTTCTTGGTTTAAATCTTTGGGTAAGTGGTATAATTTCACAATACGAAACCCTAGACCTGCCGATGTTATTGTTACTTTACTTCTTTGTCCATTACTATAGGTAAAAATTGACTCACCGTTTGTGTCCTCTATGGCCCTTTTTACTCGCAGCGCTTCCTTACACTGGATGTATATTTGCCGGGTGTAGTTGTTGATCTGTATCATTTCCAACTCCTCTTCTTCAAATCGGAATATATCGTGAATCCATTCATGTAGTTCGTATGGAGACGGTTTCGGCACATCACGATCCACAAACGTTAGTACTAATGTGTTCTTTCGTTCTATATACATTTTTACGTTACTAGAAAATCACACTTATTTAACACACAAAAATGTGTAATGAAAACAAGCGAGTTATAGCTGGTGCAAAGTCACGTAAGTTGAAGGTCGAACCAAGCGAACAAGCTTTCGCCAAACAACCTCTCCTTACACACGCTGCTGCGCGACTGACCACACTCTTCGGACGCTCAGGACAGCAGTCTCTAATTTCAAATGACTTATTTCAAAACATGCAATATGTCAAACAAAATTATCGTTGTTTGACAAAGACAATAACACAATTGGAATCCTGAGACTGGAAATGACAGCCGCTGTCAGTTTTGTTGAAAATACATTCCAGGACGTTAATCAGATAACACAGAAACCTGCTACAATGCTATCAGAATAAAATTCAGTAATGTTCTTAAAAGGAGCAGCGGATGCACTCTAATGCTAAATATGAAATATTTACCTCTGTAATGCAAATAAGAAAATAAAATAACTGGAATTGATAGTAATTATTTCCGTTATTATAAATATGCCTCTACAACTTTAACGGATATTGAAAGAAGCTATTCCACTTACAAACTATGTTTAAGTGAGAATCGGAGGAAACTCACAGAAATTTGCGAGTGAAACATATTGGGGACAATTATTATAACATTGCTATATAAATAATGCTTACAATAGTTGGCTAGCTAAACATGCGCTGAGGGAGTTCCAAAATAAATAAAAATGTAGTATTGAATAATGCATAGGAGATTCCCAGTTGCTTAGATTTAGGAAATAACGACCCGCAACTTAAGCAACTATGAATATTCCCACCAAATACTATTTCAATATTATTGTTATTATTATTATTATTATTATTATTATTATTATTATTATTATTATTATTATTATTATTATTATTATTATTATTATTATTATTATTATTATTATTATTATTATTATTATTATTATTATTATTATTATTATTATTATTATTATTATTATTATTATTATTATTATTATTATTATTATTATTATTATTATTATTATTATTATTATTATTATTATTATTATTATTGTTGTTGTTATTGTTGTTATTATTATTACTATTATTATTACTATTACTACTATTACTATTGTTGTTGTTATTATTATTATTATTATTATTATTATTATTATTATTATTATTATTATTATTACTACTACTACTACTATTATTACTATCATTATCATTATCATTACTATTAATTATTTAACACCAATGGGTTGAATAGAATTGTCATAAGTAATATCATACGGCATCTAACCGATAAAGTCTGGAGCGGAGCCAGAGAATATTATATGGATTATTTCATAAATAAAATATGAATTTAAGTGCTATATCTGAGCAGAAAATGTTGAATTCTATAAAAAAGAACCTAAAACATTTTCATTACGATTTGCCCAGTTCAATTTACTGATATTGTCAACTGAGTAAAACGAAATCCAGAAATTACATCTGCTTTGATTTTCTCCTGTTGTCATTACAGAAAATCGATTATAACCTCAAATAAATCTCACTTTATTTTTAACTTTAAGAAATAGCCTTCCTTTAGGGATAATACATTAACTATTAAAATAATGATTATTAAAACACAGTTGTGAAATTGAAATAGAGTGCTATTTCCTTTAAAAAGAATTGTTTTTAAAGAAGTAGATCTATGTGAAAATAGAATTTCGCACTTTTTTAGCAGTTCCGCATGATGTTGTGTAATCTCCAGATAAGGTTTAAGTGCAGAAGTAATTAGTATGTACTCTGAGTTTGATTAATTCTTGTTCTTGGATTCCTGCCTGTGCCATTTGCGATACGAGTAATAAAGTGTTTTTTTCAGCGATTTATGGGAATACAATTGGGGACATTGACTAACAAAAGAATGACTCAGTGATAACTGTACAAAACTAAAGAATGGCCAGGTGATAATTCGGATATGAATAATTAAACGCCTCTATGAATGAAATACTCCATGTGATATTTGTTGAGAGGAAAAAAAAGCATACTTAAAAAATATAAGATGATCCATTTAAAATGTGGAAGTTGCAGTCACTCCCGGTTCAACCAGATGTAGGAAAACCTTTGTAATTTAATTCCCGGTATATGACTATATCAGCACACCGAGTTTTGTGTTAAGCAGTCACAAGCTTCAAAAGTATGTGAGTGGTGCGGGAATTTTAACCAACTCTGTATAATTATGACGTATGGTGTTGATTTTTCAAAAATCTCTAGGGTTGAATAACATCAGCAGAGAGTAATGTCAAATCATGTAAGGTCGCTGTAACATTATAATCATGTTAGAACTGCTTTATCACTGCTGAGGGGTTGCAAGCGGCGAAATAGAACAGAAATAATAATCAGAGACACAGAATGATAGTAATAACTGGGAGACAAATACCGCATGATGTGGTTACAAAATACCTGAAATAACCCAGGGGAACAAACACCACTCAGTTTTCTAATTTCATTTTTAAATCAGTCACATTAGCGCTATACGAGCCCGTAGGATGAGTAAATTAAACTGCATATCAAGGGATACGTCATTCGGATGTTTGTTCTAAAAGTTACTCATTAATTCCTACTTTCCAGTGGCACATACAAACAGCCCGAAAATAATACCTTAATATGATCGCTTATACATGGAGTTGATCTGAATGAATAATTTATATTCATAATTGTGAAAATGGATCTTTGCTATTTCATTTCTTCAAAATTGTCATGAACACATGCACAAGGCTAAAATGCATTTATCACAATGCTTGCACTATTTTATATGGATAACTTCGGACATTTTAGCCTTTTCCTCAAAATCAGCTACTTACAGATATTATTAAATAGTATTCTACATACATGTTTAATGAAGCTCTAGAATGTTTATAAAATAAAAAAAAATCCGATGTGTTGCACTCACATGAATTTCTCTACTCTTGTAGTAAACATTCTTACAAACTCTTACTCCTATATCTTCATGTTAGTTGAGACAAACATTCGCAACAATTACCTTATTGTTTATCTTCTTCTAGGTACAAGGGGAATGTGGGAAAAAATATAGCAGGCTTTGAGCGATAGTCTACCTAGCACTATTGAAACATTCTTACAAACTCTTACTCTTATATATTCTTCGTGTTAGTTGACACGAACATTCGCAACAATTACCTTATTGTTTATCTTCTCCTAGGTACAAGGGGAATATGGGAAAAAATATAGTAGGCTTTGAGCGATAGTCTACCTAGCACTATTGAAACAGCTACTCGTTAAAACTAGACTTCTGAGAAAATAAAGTCTAAACCCAGTAAAGTATTAAACAAATTCGTGGAAAGCTTTTGTTGGGCTAAGCATCAAGTATAGCAGAAACTGGAAAATATATAGCCTGATATGTTAATCATCATAATATTGTAATTGCAGAATTCGTTTTTTAGTTTTTTTATTATTCCTGGAATCGTTATGACCAACCTTATTTATATGTAACGCTGTTACTGCATCTGCCTACATATCCGCACGTTTAACGTTGTCATAAAACATACCTATATATAACTGCTTTATTACAACCACATGTTTTCACAATGGACCTCTTTATACGCTCATAAAGGTCGCTTTGATTTATAGGTTAGGCCTGCAATTCTATCGAAGGCCAACAAATGAACATTGACTTTCTTGTTTTTGGTAGAACAAACATTTGCTGTTAAAATAGACCAAATTTTACTATACAAAAATTGTAGATCTTGCTAAAAAGCACAATTATGTCCAAATGAATTTGATTGTAGAGTGAACCATTTCGGAGATATTCCTTGTTGTTTTTATAAGTTTTAGAGAACCTGTACTTCTGTCAAATGGAACATCGTTATTCATTTTTTATATGTTAACCGTGCAAAGAGAATGGAATTTGAAAGCTTTAAAAGATTTGACTATCGTTCAAAGTCTAATGTATTCTCATATACTTGTACCTACAAGAAGATAAACAAGATAATTTTTGCAAATGTTTATCGCAACAAGATACGGGAATAGGTGTTTGTAAGAATAGTTAGTACAAGAGTAGAGAAAGTCATGAGAGTGCAGCATATGAGATTTTTTATCTTAGTGTCGCATCCTTGAACTTAAATAACAAGTTCGGTATTTAACCGCCTATTCCTTTTTGAGTTATACTGTTAACACACAGTGTAAGCAGACAGTGAGCAGATATAATACTTCATTTGGTACAGTTTCTCGCACTACGATGCAGACACAGTTTATTCCTACATCCTCAAACAGTCGTCAGCTGGCTTCAAATAATTCATTTATTGGGCTCCATTAAATTTATCACCCAACTTAACTATTCTCATACCCACTCATACATATCCTGAGAGAAAGACACAAGAGTTCATCACTCTAGCAGCCGACAGCAGATTCATCAAAGACGGAGATACTGGAGAAGTCATCAAAGTTTGCACCCGAAGAAAGATGGTATCACTGTCGCAGAAGCATCGCACAGTTGCCACGCACATGCTTCTGTCGATAAGATGGTATGGCAAGGTTTAAGTTATAGTCACTTTTTGTTACTCCAAGTTGAAGAATGCGATGAAGTTCAAAGCAGAATTCGCAAAAATGCGACAATGTGCCACAGAAACAAACGATAGAGGCTATGAACACATGCAGTAAAAATCTTCCACAAAAACAAACCATTTTCCCGGTTTTATAGTCATTGTATGCATTGCTTCTATTTTAAAGCAGTTTTAAACCGTTGAATTGTCACGTATGTTGCAAATGTTAATAATACAGTTCACCCGATGATAACATTTTTCTTTATCGTGGTGTCGCACAAACTAGACACAAATAATGGAATTTCTCCAGAGTACTGCACTTTGCACCATTTATATAATGCTTTCCACTAACTGTGTATTTGGTATGTCAATTTTAGTATCAGGTTTTGTTTCTTTTATATGTCCATTTTTAGTTTCACTAGTAATAGGACTTCGTTTTCTTTTCTTCATTAAAGTTATCTATCACTTCTTAAAAAGCACACAGATATGCAAAGAGGAACTGTATATAGTGCAATAAAAAATATACAAATCAATACTAACAGTTTACTGTAGTGTAGATAGGTTATGGAAGGTATGTATAAAAGTTAACTTAAAACACATAAAATATCATTTAGCAGATTACTATTGACATCAATTCAATATACACATACTTCACTTTTAAAACTCTCATAAAGAGTATAATTTATAAAATGTTTTACTAGTAGAATTTTGCACAAAGTTACCATATTTTGCACAAATGTAAATTTTGATTTGTGCATTTTTGCGACGTTGTTTTATTTTCTAGCTTAAACCCTATAGGTTGGTGGAGAAATAAGACCTAGTAAGTCCACCGCATATCGATCCACAGAGTATCTCTTAACACAGACACCGGCAGAGTTTGCCGGATCGAGCCTTGCTCTGGTTCACTGCTAGCTTAGAGCCTCAGCGCGGCTCTCAGGTCGCATCACTGACGTGCTTTATTGATGATGACGCAACTAACCATACAGCAGGTCAAATTAACGTGAAAGTGAACCAATATTCTACAGTTATAGCATTAAAAAGTGCGCGTATGTAATTACAGGCACATTTATTCCAATTTAGCATATATAGTTCTGTGTTACACTTGCAGCAGAATACTTTCACTCTGTTTATCTACTTGATGGATTTAATCATTTTGTACCTATATGTACAGCGACTTAATCAGCAAAACATAAAATATAAACTGTTGTTCTACACTTAACTGATGAACTCTTAAACGTAACGGGAACAAAATTATATTTCATAATATAAAAACCCAAGACACATAATACAATAGTTACAACAGTTAAAGGTATAACTTGTGGCAAATTATGAATAAGTAACTTTTGTATAAATAGTAAAATACAAGAAATTTAAACTGCAACTTATATTAAATGTTTTAGTTTTTGTTGGTTAGTTTTCTGTTGACTCGTCTATGAATATTTGGGGTGATATTTTGTGCTGAATTGATTCTAAGGACTGCATTACGATTTTTATCAAAAACGCATATACACTTTGTTCAGTCTTTTGAGACAGTGGGAGGGGCAGGTAGGCAGCAGAAATATGTACATTGGCGTTTATTCAATCTTAGTATGTTATAGTTTCTGTTTCTTCTTATTTCTCATCCTCCAAAGACCACGAATAAGCCATAAATCTTATAAAGTTCAGGAACGGTTTTTTTTTCATCGCATTTCGCATTTGTTTATAAATATCTAATTTAATGGTTCTTACTACTGTACATCTGGGAACGGCATTTGCAGCCGCAATATGTGCATTCTGCGAGTCACATTTGTTCTTTCCGTTAAAGTAATTGTAACATATTTTGAGTAATGCGTGCCGGCTGCGTATGTACTGATTTTCCACGTCCTATAGGCGCGGAATTTGCTTTATAAGTTGCAGGTGCATCTCCTATTATGGCCGCCACATATTTATGCAGGTTTAAGAGTGTTTTGTCCAATCTCTGTTGTACGCCACTACTCGAGTCAGAATGACTGCATAAACCTTACAACTTTGCCTTGGATTGTTTTGGTTCGTATACACGCGCCGGCCACGCGATACCTTTATCTCCCCCTTCCACTGTCTCAAAATACTCTGAACAAAGTATACATGTAATCTGTGCCAAACGTTGAATCCCCACTGCTATCCACTGTTGTGATGTGATCGGTTGCTGCTCGGCAAACAATCTCTTGGCTCCATCCACTGTTCAACACCCTAAAGTACCTGTCTGTGTCTGTCTGTGACTGCCCTAACAGATCCGCCGGTATGACCACGTAATAAAAGCGATGTAATATAAATTAGAACAAAATTACCATGGCAGAGCAGGTCAATTCTTTACTAATATTGTGTAATTCGCACGCCCTCTCAAAAAATCAGGTGTGCATTATTACTGGTACGGTGGTTACACACAGCCGGAGGGTATGCGTTCGCAACCGACATAATACGCATTACAAACAGATTCATCTCCCCCACCCCACCCCCCGGTACCCACATTCGGTTCTGAATATCCAACAATTTTGCATAAAAACGAGTGCATTGCTTTTAAAAATATTAGCAGAATTTTAATGAATCATACGCACATCAACGCAAATGCAAGTTAGTTAACAGCGGAATTTGATAACCAGGGAGACGGATAGGCTGGCCAATTTGTTCGTTTACATGAAGTATCGCTCTTCACGTCGACTCACAAAACAATCCATTCAAAAGAATGTATTCAGAATTAACCCGGCTATCAACAATCCCATAAATTGCTCTTAATGCATCCGTTTCTTTTTATTTCCCACATAATAGACAGAGGTAGTATTGCATTCCACCCAAACGTTCGACATCGATGTATGTTTAAAGACTCCACGAATAAAAATAAATATTTTTGGAGAAACGTTGTGTGCGTGTGTGCGCTTGTGTATGTGTGTGTGTGCGTGTGTGTGTGAGTGTGTGTGTGTGTGTGTGTGTCGGTATTGTCTTTCTATATCTGTGACCAACATTCCCAAAAACAAAAGATTTAATTATCATCAAACGTGAAATCGTGACGCCAGACAAGGCGTACAACAAAAGACGGTTAGGGCCAAGCTACTTCACACCACATGCCAGGTGCGGCGAGCAAACACATGGAGCTGTCGTTTTTTGAGCACACTTAAAAACCATTGATGGTTTTGAACCCGCTACCTATCCAGCGTCTAACCCACTAAACCACCCAGACCGACTCGCGCGCAACCTCAAGCTTCCCCACACCAGTCACGCGAGCGAACACGTGACTAACAACAATCAAGTGGCAACAAAGGGCTTCCAAAGTCTTCGAGAAAGATCTGGCTACGCCATCGCCGGCATGTTTGTGGAAGTCGAGAAAAGTCCTGTGACGTCATTTCCCAGATGAGGAAACAGCAGAGGGGGAGAGTTATAGTTACAGACATGAGTCTGTGAGTGTGTCAGTGAGTAGGACACCTGCGCGTGTGTTGTCGCGCCGTGAAAAAGCTTTAACGAGAGTCCAGTGGTTGTATCATCGGAATTACTATATGAGAGACAGGGAAAATGAAGAAAGACAGCAAAAGGACTGAGTAAAGGCTATGAAAACAAAACAGTTGAGTTGTAATATCATGAAAGACTGTGGATTATATAGAAGAGAATTGCGCTTTTGTGCAACAGTTTTAGAGAATAGTGATAGAAGCGTAGATTTTATCGTCACAATGACATTCAGTACGTATATTCCAAACAAATGAGGAAGATTCTCAACAAATCCTCCCATTTCAAACTATATTTTACTTGCAAATATTGTCGATATTTTATATTTTCTCAAAAGTAACTAAAATTAGTTTGATTAAAATAACATACATTTAAGAATTTACATAACAATTAAAAGATATATATTGTATTTTCTGGGAATAGCCTGTGAAGTCCCGTTCACTTTGAAGGAATGCTGTATAACTTTGCATAACTAGTAAGCTTTAAGAGATGGACAAAAAATTACTTCATAAATGTAGAACTCTTGAAAACAGTCTATTTTATTTTAACTTTTTAGTGTCATCAGCCATTCTCAGGATACCCTGTATTATTGGTGGAGTTTTTCAAAGTTCCATTCTTTTAACTACTGTTACCACTGAGCTGTTCCTTGCAATGTCATTGAAAGCATAAGGAATTTCAACATAAAAAACATATAGCGACCCACTTTTAAATCTCTATCTATTCAGGTTCGTCTACCCTTTTTGTACAGAAACGATATAAAGAAAATATCAATATGGTGAGACTGATGATACATGGAATGAAGATGGAACACCGGGGGAATGAGATGGCAGGGGAAATTTGTCGGTACGTCGACGAACAGGCCAGCGTAAGTGGAGTGTTTCAGTCACTAAAGGTGCTTGAAGAATTTGCAAAGCTTAACAGATTAAATTCTGCAAAAGAATCAAATACTTCAAGATAGTTTCCAAAGTTGTAATTAGGTCTGCAGTAGAGTCATTTAATACAGTGTAACTATAGAGTATCACGCGATCACTGTAGGTCTAGAGTAGATAGATTATTTTAAGTTGTACTGCCTTACTGCATTATCGTTAATATAAAAATAAATAGAATTTCGCACATATATACAGTTTCTTTACTTTAGAATTGTATTTTGCGCACCTATATTTCTAAAATGTAATTTTAGATATAACTTTTGTAATTCGAATTTTTGGATGTGTCTAATTTTTTTTTTTTTTTTTATCCCTTCAGTTTCGAATTATCCAATTTCTCCTGTAAATAAATAAACCGACAACAATGGTGCGGTCAGGACAAAGACAATTACGAGTGCGGCGGAACAAAGCGTCTCCAGATTGTGTTATAAACTTTCGATTGCCGGCTTATTTACGAGAAGTTTGAGAAAAGGTGAATTTCGAGAAAAATCCGTGTACATCGTTCTCGCTTATATAAGTGAATGCGAGAGAAAGAAATCCTGATTCGTAAAGTATTGAACGGGACTGCTGTTAGCAGTTAGTTTTAAGTGTGTGTGTGTGTGTGTGTGTGTGTGTGTGTGTGTGTGTGTGTGTGTGTGTGTGTGTGTATTTGTGTGTGTATTTGTGTGTGTGTTTGTGTGTGCATTCAGTGTTGAGAGCGATTTGGATTTTAATCGTCATGTCCAAGTTAGTCTTTAAATGCTGGAACAGCTTTTAGTGAGTGAAACGTCTGAGTTGTTTGAACAGAAGAGCAGTATTAGCGTTTAGGATTAAGGTTACGAGAGGACAGCTCAGCTGTGAGTTGCAAAGTCACGACGAATTTTAATTGTGTTAACGATGAAACAGGTATGACTGTGCTTTGTGATTGAATTTTAGGGAAATAAAGTGACAGAAAAAGTATCTGGAATTTGCCAGTGTCACACTGGTGTCAGAAGTGGGATTTGTTACATTTGTAATTGTCACAATATAATGTTGTTTCTGTTATGATTTAGTATGCAGAATGTTCCAAAATTTAAGCCCAAAATGATTGGAATAATGGAAACTAAATCACAGTTTGTTAACCTGTGTTGGAAACTCATATTGATGAATATGCAGGAAGTTATTGTATGTGATTGAGAATAACAAATGTTACATGTTTCTTCATTGCTTTATTGTGCAATCAATGTTGCATTATAATTAGTTTTCAAAATGAGCTGTATTAACCTCTGCGCAGAGCTGGTCGATATAGTAGGGAGCTGAGAAATGTGTGGAGTTTTCTGTACGGTCGTGGCTGCTGTAACAAATTTGGCCGTGGAGTCAACGGGGGTCGAATATACTTCGGGTTTCAGATAGCCCCGGCGAAATAAATCTCAATATCTTGCAAACTAATTTACAGGTCCTGCCCAACCGATGCATTGATTATTATCAGAAGGTGTTGATTACTATTGCTGTACAAATTGGTTCTGTAAAGTGCGCTGGGTGAGCTAGGACAAATATTCTTTGAGGAAGGAATCAACACAACAACCACATTACTTGTAATGCATGACATTATACTGAACACACGAATCCGGAGGTGTACAGTTGACAGTTCAGTATGTCAGAATCATTATGTGCTCCCAGATCTTAAGCTACCACATGAGGACTATTTACGGCATCTTAAAAGAACTATCCTACACCGATGGAAGACAGATTGGAGAACTACATCCAACAGCAAACTGCATGATATCTGTCCAATACCTAACCTGTCCACAACAATTAGAACACTAACCCGGAGAGACCAGGTACTAATAACCCGATTATGCATTGGCCACACTGCGCTTACTCATTCCTACATTCTGTCCCGTGAACTTCCTCCTAAATGTACTCTGTGTGATTCTACTCTTACCGTTCAGCATCTGATCACTGTTTGCCCAAGATACACTCACCAGCGACTTCAGTATGGAGTTCCTGAGAACCTTCAGCTAGCTTTGGGTGATCAACAATATCACAAGAAAACCATCAAGCTCATCAAAGCATGCAAAGTTAATGTTTAAATTCAATGTAAACTTTATGCTATGTTTCCTCCTTTTTTTCCTCAATGTTTAGTCGCGATATGACTTTTATGTTGAAGCGACTTCAAATAATAAATAAATTAAAAAAAAAAGTTATTGGAAGAGTTTGGTACAAATAACTTCACCATAAATTGAGAAAACATATAATGTAGATTATGTCATTCAGAAAGTCGAAATTTTAAAGCAAGTAGTTAAAACAACGCTGTAATACAAACAATATAACATAGAAGAACTGCATAAAACAATTAGCACAGCAACTCATGGGCCGGTTACACAATACGTTCAGCAGAAAATGAAAACAGGTTTCCAGAAGAATCCCCGCTACTCTGTAATGGTTCAACTCAGAAATTGCTTGTTAGAAACACACAAACTCTTGCCCCCGTTACATAAATATTGTGTAAATGACAGAAAAGCTTTCAATTTTGAAATGTTTAGAAAATGTATCGTTGTGTATTAAATATATTTGACAACCAGAAAAGAATAAGAAGGTAGCACAACACGCAAATGTTTAGGTACCTATATGTTTGACACTACACGTATATGCATCTGTAATGTCTATTTTTACTTTCTCTGCTGGTAAATAGAGGATATATTGCATTCCACCCAAAAATTCGAAGCCGAGATTTCACCGGAAATATATGTTTTGAGGTCCCCCGAATCCAAAAAAAGAGCATTTTTAGAAAAAGATCCGTGAATGTCTGTCAGTTTGTGAACAGCATAACTCAAAAACGAAAAGTCGGTTACAAACTTAAGTTGGTAACGATGCAACACGAACATTTTGAAGAAAACTCCTTCATCGTAAACTACCCTTCACATGGAAAATGTTTCGAAAATTTTGATTTTCTCGAAAATGTCCCTAACGAATTTGATTAAAATGCCATAGGTTTGAGATATTTTTATGGCAAACGAAATGTATATTTTGAATTTTCTGGCTACAGCCTATGTGGTCCTGTTTACTCTGGATGACTTCTGCATAACTGGTAAGCCGTAAGAGGTGGACCAAATCTTACTGTACAAAAATGTATATCTTACTAAAACGCATAATTTGTGTCCTGATAAATTTTTATTTTTTGTAAAGTGAACCATTTCGGAGATATTCCTTGTTATTTGTGTGAGTTTTGGGAAACTTAAAACTTTCGTCAAATGGAAGATCGAGATTCATTTTTCATGAGTAGATCAGTGTGTTTAACTAAGATGTGCAATAATACTATTACTCTTGCTGTAACTCAGTAATGAATGTTACAGAGTCATTATCCTGCTTGCAGATATTTGCTCTGGAGTGTAACATTCTCAGTTTCGCATTAAGGCGAGTTAATGCACCACAGTAGTGCTTTACAAGGAAGGCTAAAACTGTTTACCTTTCGACTGCACTCTAGTGCTGAGCCTTTAGCACACTCTAGTAGCTACTTTTCTCACTCCTTTCATCTCCTTACATTCGCACTCACTCCAGCAACGATCCTTCTTCTGTTTGGTGCTCAATTTTGTAGCATTACAACGACTCAGATTAAGAACAGCACTTTTTGAAGCTAACAAAACTTTAATAATATTGCATACTAAACATGCAGCTTTAAAGGCTGATCCTCGAAGCAGCTTACTTTATAAGGCAAAATATCCATCTTTAAACTGCTAACTGAACTCCTTTTATCTACTTCTATGTGATGCTTTAGCTCGTAGTTGTTCGCTAACAAAATAGCGAAAATAAACCTAAAAGTTTCTATAGATAAAACAAAACTCATGGCATTTAAAGGCATTGATCCATTTTGGTACAAAATAGTCTTGGATAACAAAACATTTGAACAAATGTCAACGTTTAAGTTCCTCCGATGTGAAGTAAGATATAAATTAGAAACAGATTTAATAAAAAATTAAATAAATTTAGTTATATAACAGATACAATAAAAATAACTTTAATGAATAAAGTAAGAAAGGATTCTGTAGTAAAACTGTATAAAACAATGGCTATCCCAGTTATAACATGCGGTTCAGAAACAATAACAATACAACACAAAAGAAGCATCCAAACAGCAGAAATAAAGTTTCTCAGATCCATCGTTGCTATAGAAGCGTAGAAAAAAAACCAATAAAATACGACAATTAAGAATAGAAGAATTAAATAAAATAACAGAATACAGAAGAAACTGAAAATAGCACTTAAGCAGAATGAGAGAAAATATAATTCCAAAACTGTTTTAATTTGCCTTTATTATCGATCAGCTCTGCAGTGCTATACAGATAACTGAGAATTACAGAGAAATAAAATTAATTACAACAAGCATACTAAATAATAACGAGTATTTTGTAACAGAAATGAGGTCAACCTCTACAGGAACAAGCACGTGGTGAGAATGTTGTAGAAAGTCTAAATCTTCTTCTGCGGTGTCTAACAGGTTGTCAGTTGGTAGCAACAGATCTTGTAGCAGACGACTACGGATGCCGTTTGGAGGCTGCAACCTATGGCTCAAGGAGATGAAAACCGCGCCTACGACCTGGTGAAGACGACCAAAGAAGCGATGACCCTGATGACGAAGTTCATTATGGAGGGGATTCCAAGTTCACGGTGTAGCTGAGTGTTGCGAACAAACAAGGGAGCATGAAGAGCGAGTTGTGAACGTCTATTCTAAAAGGACTGTATGGCCGCAATTTTACAAGAAGCTGCGCCGCTCCACACAGGACAAGCATACGTGAGAAGAGGATGAAGTAAGAACTGTGAAGAATCAGAGAAGATTTGCGGTTAATCCGAGGATAAAGCTTGGAAAGTCGGGAATAAGCCAAGTTGAGTTTACTGTTGATTTGAGTCCTCCAATTAAGTAGGCGGTCAAACAGTACTCCCAGATATTTACTACTTCCAAGGTATGTGGATGTTATCTAGCAAAACAGGTGTAGCAGGTGCGGGCCGCCGGACAGTGAAAAGCATAATTTCGCATTTACTGAACTCGAGAGCGATGAATTCCAAAACTTGCTTATACTTACCAACCACAAGGATAAAGAAAACCGAGACGATCAAGGAAAATATGGAAGGAGCAAGACTTTGGAGCCGGAATAGGCCCAATGGCCTAAACCGTGTTGGACAAGAAGAAGCTATACTTTATATTCTAATAAAACAAAACGCGCTATCAAAACATAAAATACAGGTTCAACAAATCGTAAAATACACTTTAATAATGATCATCTATATTTTATTTTTCTTAATAATAATATGCATTAAAAATAAAAACTTTCTCCCCTAATTGATAGTTATTGCAATATTACAGCCATTACAATTTGTAATATTCTCTATTATCGGAGTATATAAACTTTCCTTGAAGTATATTAACAACTGCATTTTGGGCTGCTTTTAAATTTTTCCTGATAAACCGTGAAAATCATCTTCTTCACTCATTCTTATTTTAAATTCACATGTGGAACTAGCATCAAAAAGTACAGAATACAAAACTGTTAACGTATCATGTTGATGGAATTGTTTCGATGTTACTGTTATCAGTAAAAAAATGTTTCTTTAAAGAGTGTTGAACCAGCACACAATAGGACTGTTGAGCTATATTTCAAATTCCAATTCACATAAACTGGCCAAGCATGAAGTATGCAATATGTTTATTTTGTGTTTGTGAGTACTTAAGAGTGCTTAACAGTGAAAATGTAAGTTCCCTTAACGAGTGCTGAACCAGTATACAAGGACACTGTAAAACTATTATACTATAAAGTCAAATTAATGCAAACTGTCAAAGCATGAAACATGCAAACATTCATTTATTCCTGCAACTTTAGAGCCATTAGCAAAGGAAGTCTAATTTTGTTTAAGAGCACCGAACCACTATCAAGAGCACTATACAACAAATATACTAGAAATGGCTAAACATGAAACGTGGAAAATTCTAGGTTGTTTCTATGACTAGGTTTGTGACAGAGAGAATATGGCTTTTTTAAAGGCAGGTGGAAAGTTTATGAATACGAAATGACACGTAAACCTTCGTAATGAGTTGAACTTTGTACCTTACATGCGCGGATATTACCTCTTGGGATTTTACCTCGCTCGTGCCCATTTTATTCAATTATCGTTACGACCAGCTTACTTCACCCCAAAACACAGAAAACGCAAAGGTAACAATCAAGTTATAAAACTTTAACACGTGTAACACTCAAATCCACAATATATATAATATGTATTATCTCATATGTCTTCCTATAGCTACCATTCATCTCATTGCGATGATAAATGGATTTATGTATGAAGCTAATAAACTCCAACACCGGTTGACTGATAACCATAACAATTGAGACATCTAAGTGTTTTTTTTTTCTTCATAAACAAGGATTTTAAGCTAACCGTTTTGCTATGAAACTTATTACATTCACATGGTTCTCTCTACTCGCTTTCTTTTACCTTTTACGTAACATATTCACATGTCCTTTTCTACTCTCCCTTCAATATATAATTCATGCAGTTTTCTATTATTGAAATAGAAATACAGTGTATTAAATTCACATACTCGCTTTTCTTCCAGTGGTATTGGTGGTTGTTCAACATTGCTTTTACATAGTGTGTTTTTATGCATTTATTTTGTTTCTTTTCTTTTCTTTCTTTCTTTTCTATAAGGATTCTAAGAGTTTTAATGAACTCTTTGTTTAAGCATGTTAAGCAATATTTGTAAATGTCTTCAAATAAACATAACACTACTGGGTAAGAGCGATCTAAGTCAATATTTTAGGGATAAATAGTCAAGCCACGAGCAACGCCAAGTATTTCACCTAGTTATGACATAAAAAAGAACAACAAACGCAGAATTAGAGGATATACTAACCCTGGAAACGTGCCTTCAAAAACGAACCCGCACATAGGGAAAATGAAGTATAATGTTGCCAAGACTTTTCCCAAATTACCAAAAAGCTAAAAGTGTTTGAGATGGCTTCAAAGGAGCTCCCCTACTTTATATCAAAACACCGCCATGACGAACTCACCAGCAGTTCGTAATTCAAGCTGAAGACCTTCCTTATAGCTATGTCGTAACTGCCCAAAGGCACGCGATAGCACCTTACCAGCCTAAACCATACATCCGACCCTTCAAGCTGCATGCGGCCACAGTATCCAAATAGGAAAAGCAGAATGCGCGCATAATCAAAAACGTTGCCATCTGTAGTGGAAAGCATAAACCCCCAAATCCGAGTAAGAGGCTAAGCAATGAACTTGACAAAACAACGGAATATTACTCCGCGCGAGCTGGGAGTTAGGTAGTCACACAAACTTCAAAGGTATTTGGCACCAAAAGTTTGTTAAATGACTGGGGAGAAATTCCTGTTGTAATCTGGAAGAGTCACAAGATTTTTTAAGTTCCTATGGAGACAGTAAATACTACTATAGTATACTAAATAATTGTATATTGTGACTAACATAGGGAAGTACTGACTATTAATTAATCTTTCACATACGTCATTCGTAGACTCAGATTACAAAGGTAGAAGCTCACTAAAAATTCAGTCCCATTGCTGGATTTGAACCAAGTATTTTCGGTTTCCAGCCGTTCCTCAACGACAATTCACCCGACAAATACGAGTTAGTTGGAGAATTTTATGCTTTCTCTTCGTCTAATAGTTTTAACACAAACCAATCACATACTTTGCTACCTAATGCCTTTTGAATGGTTGTAACTGCTCCATGAAATGAACAGCGCCTGTGAGATGAACTATCCGTTTCGTTTCACCTCAATGTCCGATCCACTGGCCTAGGTAATATTAGGGTCTTACAGAAAACATTCAAACTTAGTTCCAGAACAGCATTCGCTCCGCCCATTCTGCGTCATGTTCTGTGGCAGGCGTGTTTGAAGGCACTAACCAACCTGAAAACGTACCTACTGCTTTTAATAAGTAAACTTATAAGTTTGCAAATGAAGCAAATATTGATAATATTGTTCATTGTCCTCTCCTCAATTACTAATATATATCTGCACTTATACTCCTAACAGCCTGTATGTAGCATTATATTTGCTATTTTAAAATCTTATGCATTAACAGAATATAGGAAGGAAAATTAAGAATTGTTGAACTAGACTTATTCAAAAGATTGACTAGGAAGTCGAGAAAACAAAGAATAACAAATGAAGAAGTACGACGCTCAATTGAAGTATAAAAGCTTGTAATCACAGTGATAAATAGAAATAGACTGCAACGGTATGAGTGTGCAACCCAAATGGAGGGTGGAGGATTGCCAAAGGAGTGATGAGGTGGACCCCAAAAGGAAGAAATAGGAAAGGAAGGCCAAATGGAAACTAGATAAGTGGAATAAGCTGTATGGAGGTGAAGGGACTGCAGGAAGCAGATGCGTTGGATAGGGGACAATGTAATCAGATGACAAAATAGTGAACATCCTATGTACCTACTAATTTTGTTTTGTTATTCTTATGTATAAATTGTTATTTTGTTTGGCATAGGAAACCTGCAGCTTGTATAAATTCTTAAGTAAATAAATAAATAAATAAATAAATAATAATAATAATAATAATAATAATAATAATAATAATAATAATAATAATAATAATAACAATAATAACAATAATAATAATAATAATAACAATAATAATAATAATAATAATAATAATAATAATAATAATAATAATAATAATAATAATAATAATAATAATAATAATAATAATAATAATAAAAGTTTTGTATCGTTACTTTGGGCGACACAGGGAGCAGAGAAACTGGAGATTTTCACGAGCATGATAACCAAGAACAGCGCCATCTTCAGCAACAGCATAATAAAATATATAAAGCAGCTAAAGTTGGTAACTGTGGTACCTCGCAAGCTGCCAACTTTATCCAGATTTCAGCGCTATTTCCTCGCCGGTTCACATGATTGACTTGTGACTCCATAACCCGAGCGTTGCCAACTCAACCGAAACCTGACGCCGTGCATTCTGCTAGAGTGCGATACGATTTTTCACACATGGCCTATTCCTTTCAGTACTACCTACCTCTTTCATGATCCCGACGCCTGACACAGGAGCTGTGCGAGAAGAGGTGGATGATATATGAAACATGCCCAAAATATTTGTCAATATACAGTCAAGTGATGCTACCAGAGAGTTCATCAAGTCACTCCATCCTTGAGCACAGGAAAACAGCATATGTCATCAAGTACAGCCTTACGATGAGGAAACTTATTGAAAATTGTAAAAGAGTAGAAGTGAACTCAACGTCTATATATTTACTTACAAATCGTGTTTCAAGGAAATTAATCATTGGAAACTGGAGAGTCAATGTTTTCAAAGATAAATAAACTCCAGTGCAACAGCCCATGAGGCAAGGGCTAAGGCTTGCCACCAGCCGCTGCGTCCCACACCTCTGCACACTACAGGCGTCATTGGTGGGGTGCAGTACTGGAGGGTGGGACGTGGTCAGCACTCCGAGCCCTCCGGCCAGTTATGCGTCCTTCTCAACAAGGGGCCGCTACTTCTCCATCAAGTAGCTGCTGAATTGGTCTCCCAGGAACCTAACGAGGCTGAGTGCACCTTTTCAAAAGTAGTAAAATATTTTAACCAATAACATTGCCCTGCATCAAAAATTATGTTTACGAATGAATGCATGTTCCCAAACAGACTGTTTCCCTGGGCTGAACAGTGTAATCTGGTTTCTTTTTTCCATCACGTCAGTTTTATGAGAAAATTAGGTATTTGTGTTTGATAAAATTGGGTGTCATGAGCCAGTTTGTATGTGACCTATAGGGATTTTCACGTCATGAAGGCACAACGGGCTCTTATGGACCATGCTTTTCTTATAGAAGAACCAAATTTGGAACGGCCAAATGTGCGTGTTGTCAAATGCGGCTAAGATAAAGTATGAATATGCATTTCGGTGTGAAATGTGTCGAAGAACACTGTGGTATGCGCGATAAATATAATTGTATACTTTTTGAAATAATAAAATCTAAAATTTTGTTGAAAGCAGATTTTTTAACATCTTTCTCGCTCCAAACGTTAAAACATGGTTTTAAACCGAAGTAATTGCAAGGGAAAAAATGTGGATTATTCGCTTGCTTTTATAGGCCACGTTGGTATTTAGATTATATCAATATGTCCAAACATACCTTTTTTAAAAAATAAAGTTTAAAACAAAGTGTTAAGACTCTCGTTTATACAGTGGAAAATGTCGTCGCTGGCTAATTCTCGTTCTGTAAGTCCACGTAAAAACTTCCAGCGACAAAGTTTAAATTAAGAAAATAATGTAAAAAGGGTCCCATCACTATACCGCGGCATACATATAAAACCAGCATGAAGATAAAATATGATTTTGAACGCAAATATGGCACAAATTTCATGAATTTTTATATCAAAGTATTCCCCCTAAAATTCTGACCGTGTTGAAAAAAGTCCATGAGGATGAGGACTTTACGAGCAACACAGGGACAAATTCGTCTGAGCAACATCTATTGGAGTGCCGTCATCCCCGCTATATAAGGAGGCGAGGAAACAACAGAGGAGAGAGTTACAGACATGAGTGAGTCAGTGCGTCAGTGAGCGCGAGACAGTTGTGCGTGTGTGGTACGGTCGTTGGAAAGGTACGTCGCGTCCAAGTGAAGAAGTTTTAAAAAGCGTCGAGTGACTGCGTCTACAGAGAAACCGAGGAAAGATAGTGAAAGGACTGTGTCAAGGTTGTCTTGGTCTGTGGCACTATAGCCCTTTGAGTGTAGCCTTGGCCTACCGCCCGACTGCTGAATCCACCACCTCTGCCCATTACAAGAGTCATGAGTGTGATCCAGTGGTGGAGAGTGGGACGTGGTCAGCCCTCCGAGGCCTCCCGGTCTTCGTAACCGGAGTTGATCACACACAGGAACCAGGATGGGTGATCACCCGATGCCTAGTGTGAGAGCGGGGAAGTGGATGATATGAAATGATGGCGAAAGATGATCCGAGTCAAGGTTACGAGAGGTAAACAGTAGTAGTAATATCCGAAAGATTGCAGATTGTGTCAACGTCAATAAAAGAGAATTATATTGTTGTGCGAGCATTTTGGAAGAAAATGATAAGATAAAAAACTAATTGAACTGATTTGCCATTTTATTAGAATATTTCCTCTTTTACCGCCATAATAGACTTTTCCTGCATTGTAGGCAAAGCGATTTGTAATTTATGAAAATAATATTAGTGACGTAATTTTTCATGCGATGTTACCTGAGTTGTATCTCTAATACTTGTCTAGGTATGTATTTAAATAAGCGATGGATAGATTTGGCAGGAAAAGTGCTGCAGCAATAGCAGTTTGACAGGACTTGTTGATTGTGACTTGAAAAGAAATTTGGCACCCATTAGTAACCTTCCTATTCCAGGAACACCAACGTGAGCAGAAGAAAGAAACGAGAAAATGCACTCAGTTCTCGATAAGATATACTGTGTATCGAACACCATTTGGGACACTACATGGGAAGTTGGTCAATATTAGCCACAAAATGAGAAATGTGCTGCAACAGAGCCTGGCTATCAGACAAACTGTACGATCAATACAATTCTTCAAAGTGAAAATTTCGACTTTGCTGGACTAATGGAAGATTTTTCGCCAGGAGCCAGTGCCTATTTCAACTATGCCCTCAGAATATCAGTTGAGGTGTAAAGAACCGTTTCAACGTATAAAACGTTTTTCGGGATGGTGGACGATTCTTCAAGCTTGAGACATGGTTCTTTACCGCAATGTTGAATAAGGTATTTTTACAGTAATTTTTACATTTTTATCTGATATGTTCATAAATGTAACGTCATTTTGAAGGTTGTTACTTTCTCTACTAGGTATACCTTAAGTAGAGGAAATATGATACTCTACCCAAGAACTCGATGTCGAGATTTCACCGTAAATATACGTTTTGAGGCCCGCTGAGTCAAAAAAACACTTTTAGAAAAAGATCCGTGTGCGTTTGTGTGTCTGTGTGTGTCTCTTGCTTTGTCAGTTTGTGGGCTGTATAACTCAAAAACGAAAAGTCGGTTAGAAACCAAAATTGGTATTTAAGTATAGTATATTTTAAGGATGAGACACGAAGATTTTGAAGAAAATGCATATACATTCACGCATAGGTTCAATGAGTTTAAAATTGTATATTTATAGTGAAACCACGATGCTGAACGGAGAATCTGATAGAACTGATGGCTTATATAAAGCTCACTTCATCACAACCTAAAATGGCAAGGAAAGCTAAAATATAACTTACAAACTTAGTCCTATATCTTCTTCATGTTAGTGGAGATAAGCATTTGCAGTTATTACCTTATTGTTTATCTCCTTGTGGGTACAAGGAGAATATGGAAATACAGAAGGCTTTGAGCTATAGTCAATATTGTAAAACTGTCAAATTCCGTTCTCTTTGCACGATTAACATAAAAAATCGAATAACGATGTTTCATTTGACATAAGTATAACTGCTCCAAACCTCACACAAATAACAAGGCATATCTCCGAAATGGTTCACTCTACAAAAAAAAATATTTAGAAATAAATTGTCTATTTTAGCAAGATCTACATTTTTGTATAGTAAGATTTGGTCTATCTCTAACGGTTTACCAGTTATGCAAACGTCATCTAGAATACATACGACTACAGTCAGAAAACTCAAGATATACGTTTCATTTTTCATAAAAATATCTCAAATATTTTAATCAAAATCGTTAGAAAATCAAAATTTTCGAAAAATTTTCCTTGTAAAGGGTAGTTTAGGGTGAAGCAATTTTCTTCAAAATATTCGTGTCGCATCCTTGAAAGACATTCAACTTAAATAACAAATTTGGTTTCAACCGACTTTTCGTTTTTGAGTTATGCTGTCCACAGAATGAAAGACACACACGGACCTTTCTCTAAAAATGCTTTTCTTGGATTCAGGGAACCTCGAAATATATACCTATTTCCGGTGAAATCTCGACATCGAATTTTTGGTTGGAATACAATACTTCCTCCACTATACTATATGCAGTAGGGAAAGTAAAAACGATTGTGCATATGTTAACACATTGCCCATAGGCAATATGTTCCAAAGGTGTATAAAAGGTCATCCATATTACCATTGAACCTAAAGTCGGGGTACAAATGGAAAGTTTAAAGCCGCATTTTTTTCGGATATAAATCTGTATCAAAATGAAAGTACACGAGTGTCATTTTGATATAGATAACACGGCAAATTGTTATATTTCATTCAGAATGGAAAACTGGATATTTTCTTTTATTTGCAAAACTGCTATGGCAACTTTCCAAATGGCGAAATTGCTTCTACACCAGCTGTGTTACCATTCCGCATCTTTTCATGCCATGACACATTTAACAAAGTATTAACTATGGAATTACTATATATTTCATCAATTGCTAAACATTTTGAATCTGTATTGCACAGTTTTAGCTAATAATTCTTTAATCGCTTTAAAATCAAAAGAAAAATAGGGCATCTCTATAAATTCGACTGGTTGCAACGGGGAATATGCATTTGCTGCAAAGCCAAATGAAATATGCACTGGCAGAGCTGTGGTGCCCAAAGGCAATTGAAACAAAAAAGAATCGTTTTAGTTGATGGTAAAGCAGCAAAAAATTGATTGCATTTTTTATTGTGATTGAATTATTGGGAAGCTAAAAATGCATCCAATGCAGAAAATGTGACGTGGAGAACAAAGGGAACCCCAATGCACGTAGGTGCGAATTGTGAGTTCAATTAAAACAGAAGTATGTTCACTTACTGATTCTTTTTCAAGACGTGATTGATTTGTAACAAAGATACTCTTGTTTGAAGCTTAGACATTTCCAAGTTTAATCGGTATCAAAAAACTGATTCCGTTTAATATAAAGATGTCTGTACTTATGTAGAGAGAAAAAAATGAAAATATGGCAGTCAAGGGACGCCCGAAAATGTGAAAGATCGAAATTAATAGTTATCGAAGGAATAATTAAAGAAAACCAATAAATAAATGTAACTGGTAACAAGATGTCAATCTCCCCTCCCCCGCTCCTCACTCTCCTCCTCTCTCTCCCCTCTATGCCTCTCCTCTTCTCTCCCTCTCCTCTCTCCCTCTCCTTCTCTCTTCCTCTCCTCCTCTCTCTCCCCTCTATGCCTCTCCTCTTCTCTCCCTCTCCTCCTCTCTCCCTCCTTCTCTCTTCCTCTCCTCCCCTCTCCCTCTCCTTCTCTCCCCCTCTCCTCCCCCTTTCCTCCCCCTCTCCTCTTCTCTCCCTCTCCTCCTCTCCCCTCTCTCCCCCTCCCCATCCATCTCTCTTCTCTGTTTCTCTTCTCTCTCGTTTCTCCTCTCTACCCCTAACCATTTCTACCACCTCCTCCCTCCTTCACCTCGTCTCTCCCCATCTCCCTCTCTACTCCTCATACCTACCCCTCTCCATCTCTCTCGCTTCCCCATTTCTCCTTTCTGCCCCGCTGTTGCTCGTTTCTCAGAAAAGCATGACGACAGAAACAGCGTCAGCCGTTTGCCATCACGGCATACGAGTTTATTTTATCCCCTGGGTATACCCATAGATATTTCACATCAAAAAATAATCTTAGGGTATGACACAGTAGAAATGAAACTTCAAAATGTTTAAAAAGTGTACAAAATCTTTGCTCAGTTTTCTATTTGTGCATGTAAGTTAAATATCTAAATAAGATTCCGGCGCTGTTGACATTATTCTTCTCAGAAATATGATTATAGATCTGAAATATCTTTTTTTTCCATTCAGCTAATAGTGCAACACTTCACGTGTACTTAGCCTTGTTAGATTCCCTGAGGGGCCAATTGAGGAGCTACTTGATTGAGAAGTAGTGACATCTGGTTGGGAAGACCACATATACCGGCCGGGAGGGACCGGCGACGCAGCGGTCGAGCGATAGACTTTGGCTCGGAAAGAGCTGTTGCACCTTCGGGTTAGATGTAACAAAACGAAAGCTTGACAACGAGAACTGCACAAAACTCTGACATTACTGGTATCAAGTTGGGTTACGCTCGATTGAAGACCACACGTTACTTCCACTCCCCTTATTGTACCAACCGCTCTCACTGTCTACTCACCTCTATTCATTTCCCCTCCGAAGGAGTGTCGCCTTGTCGTGGCGGAGGGGCTCAGTACCTGAGCCAGACGGCCTACTAAGTGTCATTTTGATTACTGGTAGGCAAGAGGTGAGGGGAAGCAAAGAACATTCCAAACGGGTAGATGGGGCTCGTTAGTCTTGGTTGACGACTCATCTAGGAGAAGAGGACTCCGAAATCAAACTCCCCCAGGGGCTCCTACTATGGTAGGTACGGGTTTGGCGTACCCGGGGCCCCAAGCCATACTCTCGATTGGGTTCCTCCAAGCGGTGACAGGGCATATGCCAAACGCCCAATCAACTTTGGTCCACTTTTGTGTTTGACCTCCCACCTGTTACCTCCCTGTACACAGTCTGAGGATAACCTACGCGCGGGTCGTCGGAGGATGGGGTGACGCAAGGGGTGACTGGGTAATCGCGTAAGTCCCAGCCCCTGGTTATCATGTAGGATCTGTGTGCGTATCCGCTGATAAAGGTCAGTCCCGGGGAGGGGCCATTGCATGAGCTGATGCACTCCTGAAGGCGATTGGGTCCCTCTGTCTATACATTGGGAGGTGAGACCCTAGGGTGAGCAAGGTCCAGGACAGGACTCTCACCTAAGCCGGGGTGGCGCCCAGGAAGTGAGCATGCCATCGGAGACATTTGCAATGGTGGAGGATGACATCGCCATGAGTTCACAAAAAACTCACAACAAAAAAAATTTTAAAGTTTGTGTAAAGGAAGTAGCTGAGTCGAGTGGTCCTCGCTACTTAGTAATATCAAGAACTGAGGGAGACAAGAAATTTTTATCGGTAAGCCCGTTTACAATTCAAAAGGGTTTGGATAACATTGCTGGTCCAGTAAAATCATGCACTAGATCTCGCAATGGAACGCTCCTGGTTGAAGCACATTCAGCTACCCAGGCAGCTAAGATATTGAAATCGAACATGCTAGCAAGTTATCCAGTACGCGCCGAGATGCACAGAACCTTGAACTCCTCGCGTGGTGTGATAAACACCCGTGCATTGGAAGGATTATCCAATGAGGAGATTCAAGAGAATCTGACGAAGCAAGGCGTCATACACGTTTACCGGGTTCAACGTAAAGAAGGTGGTGAGTTAAAGCCAACTAATACCCTGTTCCTGACCTTTGATCGGGTGGATCTCCCGCAAAGGATTAAGGCAGGGTATGAATCTATCGAAGTTAGGCCGTTCATCCCGAACCCACTCAGGTGTTTTAAGTGCCAGCACTTTGGACATACAAGTGAGCTTTGTAAGGGACTAGCTAAATGCCCTCAATGTGGAGATGAATCCCACGATGGTGCATGTACTACAGCTCCTACATGTGTGAACTGCAGAGGTGAACATCCATCTAGTTCCCGAGACTGCCCCCGCTTTGTAGAGGAAAGAGCGATCCAAGAGATACGGGTTAAAGAGAAGGTGCCCTTCTCAGAAGCCCGGAAGCTCTTGCGTCTACGCCAAACCTCTGTTCCCAGATCCGGAACCTATAGCTCAGTTGCAGCTAAAGCGGTAGCGAGCAGAGAGATCGCAACTCAGACCAGCGATTTCAATGGGGCAACAATTTCTGAAAAAACACTTGTTGCCCGTAGCTCTATACCAAAGTCTTCAACATCAGCGCGCACATCTGTATCAATGTGTACAAAATCTGTTGGTGAAAAAAATTCAACTGTTCGATCACCAGCGAAAATGCCAAACTCGACACAGAAGACTAGCAAACCTGTTATTTACAATGCCTCGCCGATAAAGTTTAAAAAGAACTACACAAAGAACGATTTCCTCAAGGAAGATAAGGCTCATCCCAGTACATCAAAGGGGTATAAGAGTCCAAGGAGATCTCCTCGAAGATCCTCTTCTGGGGAATCTTCAGGGTTGGACTCAGACCGGCGTCTTTCATCTTCGCCGGTCCCCATTAGCAACCGGTACGAGACACTCGAACCCAAGTTTGCTATGGGAAGACGCACGTCCTCGGCAGAGGACATGGATTTGGACCAATCTGCCCACACTGGGAGACCCCCAGTGGAAAAGAGGCGTGAAAAAGCGTCCGAAAAGAACGTCAGCCCAAGAGAGAAAAGGGCTAAATTAGTTCGACAACCGCCTGCTCCAAAGTAATGAAGAGTTACCTTGGAATTACATATCCCATACACAATGCAATATGACTATCCTACAATGGAACGTACGTGGCATTCGAACTCAAAGGCCAGACCTTGAGCTCTTGCTCAAAGAAAACGAACCTCTGGTCGCATGTTTGCAAGAGACTAAGCTGCGTCCTCGAGACGCTTTCCATCTAAGGCGATACACCCCAGTACGGTGTGATGTCACACCAGAAGAGGGTGTTCCGGCACATGGCGGCGCTATGATACTTGTGAGAGATGACATATATATGGAATCTGTACCAATACAGTCTGATATCCAATCAGTTGCAATAAGGATTGTACTGCCAGACATCCATTTCACCATCTGTAATATATATTTGCCTCCGTCCCATGACCTCTCGCACATTGATTTAGAAGATCTAGTTTCCCAGTTGCCAACACCGTTTCTGTTGGTGGGAGACTTCAATGCGCACCACCCACTTTGGGGTTCAATTCGCGCTTGTGCGAGAGGTAAACTCATTTCCGATTTCTTGGACAGTCACAACCTAGCTCTCCTCAACACTGGATAGCCTACATTCATTTAGGACTCCCACAGCACCTTCTCACACCTTGACCTTGCAGTTTGTTCACCTCAGTTGGCAGTCTCCTTACAATGGAATGTCATCTCTGATTTACACTCTAGTGATCACTTCCCATGTCTTATTAGTCTCTTGACGCAACATACATATTCCACACGTATGCCCAGATGGCGTTTGGACCATGCCAACTGGAACCTTTACACCCAGTTGGCTGTCTTTACGTACAACGAGCATGACTCAGTTAATGATTTGGCGCAGCATCTCAAGGAGACGATTCTCTCTGCTGCTAAACAATCGATTCCGCGGTCGACTACACACCCCCGTCGATTTCCCATCCCCTGGTGGACGGAAGAATGTCGGAATGCCATTCGTGCTCGAAGGCGTGCACTTAGGGTTTTCCAACGTCACCCTACTTTGGAAAACCTAATCGAATACAAGAAAATGCGCGCCAGGTCCAGACAAGTCATTAAGGATAGCAAAAAGTCATCATGGAGCAAATTTGTAGCTTCATTTAACCGACACACACCTTCCTCGGTTGTGTGGGATAGATTAAGGCGTGTTGCAGCTAAAACGACCCAAATACCAATAGCGGAACTAAAAACAGCCACAGGAGCTGTTGTTGATTCATTTGAAGTGGCCAATACCTTTTGCAGTGCTTTCGCACAAGTGTCTAGCTCAGAAAACTACTCCCCTGCGTTCCTTCCAATTAAAACTCAGGTGGAATCTCAAGGCTTCTCGTTTCGTTCTAGAAACGTAGAAGATTACAATCGCCTTTTCACCATGGCGGAGCTGGAGCATTCCCTGAAATGTTCGCGATGTTCAGCACCAGGACCGGACGGTATTTATGTACAAATGTTACAACAGCTCTCTCCTGAAGGTAAGGCATTCCTGCTCGAGGTCTATAATCGTGTTTGGGTTGACAATATACTCCCAGAAAATTGGCGGGAGGCCACCGTTATTCCCATCTTGAAGGCTGGGAAGGACCGTCATCTTCCCTCCAGCTATCGTCCTATTTCCCTCACCAGTTGCGTTTGCAAGGTGATGGAACGCATGATCAATGGACGATTGGTATGGTGGTTAGAAAGTCGTAACCTACTGACTAATATCCAGTGTGGTTTTCGACGACGCCGTTCAACTGTTGACCATCTTGTGTCAATATCGACACAGATAATGGACGGGTTTATTTAGAACTGTCAAACCGTTGGCATATTTTTCGATCTTGAGAAGGCTTATGATACGTGCTGGCGAGCAGGGATTCTACGTTCCCTGTATGCCTGGAACATACGTGGACGCCTACCACTTTTCATTCAGGAGTTTATGAAGGACCGCTTTTTCCGAGTAAGGGTCGGCTCGGTTTTTTCTAATTCTTTTGTTCAGGAGGAGGGAGTACCTCAGGGTTCGGTGCTAAGTGTCACGCTCTTTGCTATAGCAATTAACTCCATCTGGAAATGTGTTCCACCTGGAGTTTCGTCATGCCTATTCGTAGACGACTTCGCTGTCTATTGCACTTCTCAGCGCACGGCGTTCTTACAACGGCGCCTGCAGCAATGTTTGGACAACCTTAGAGAATGGAGCATGAAAAACGGCTTCCGTTTCTCAACTGAGAAGTCAATCTGCGTTAATTTCTGGCGCCGTAGGAGACAATTACCACCTTCGCTCCGTTTTGGTCCAGATTCACTTCCTTTCGCAGAAGAGACGCGCTTCCTGGGTTTGATCTTGGACAGGAAGCTTAGTTGGTCGTCGCATATTGCACAGTTAAGAGCGAGATGTGACCGTTCCCTAAATATTATGCGAGTACTGAATGGCAAATCGTGGGGAGCGGATCGGACAATTTTGTTGCGAATATATCGCGCATTAGTCCGATCCAAGCTAGACTATGGGTGTATTGTTTATTCGTCAGTACGACCATCTGTGCTGAGAAGATTAGACGTGGTCCATAATAGGGGCATCCGCATTGCAACAGGAGCTTTTCCAACAAGCCCAGTGGTGAGCCTTTACGCCGAGTCCGCAGAACCTCCTCTGCAATATCGGCGTGAGATTCTCTTGGCAAATTATGGTTGTGCGCTTAGATGTATGCCTAAGCACCCAACGTTCGCTTCTTTTTTCACCACCACGCTAAGAGAACGATATAGAAATAGCACCCTTAATCCAAAGCCTGCGGGGTTCCGTTTCCAAGAGCTCCTAGTGAAGCTTGGAGTGGAACTGCCTGTGATGTTCGCCAAGGGCGAGAGACTTTACCCCCCTTGGCTATCTGGTACGCCCCATGTAGATCTTGGGATGACCATACATCAGAAGTCCACGATGCCTATATCAAGTCTCCGCACGTGTTTCTTAGAATTTTTGTCAGGCTACACTGACCGTCGATATATTTACACCGATGAGTCAAAGGGCTCCAACGGTGTTGGATGTGCTTATGTTTATGGAACCGAACCATATACATTCGGTTTTCCAAATAGCACCTCCATTTTTACTGCAGAGCTTTATGCAATTTATCGAGCCGTTTTGTATGTTCGCCGTCGTAAATTAGGTGACTGCCTGATTTTGAGCGATTCCCTTAGTGCACTGCAGAGCCTTTGTCATTTGTACAACCCCCACCCTATTGTACAACGTATCCAGGATGCCCTCCATGTTTTACACGCTTCTGGCGTTGACGTGGTGTGTGCATGGATTCCCGGTTACGTAGGTTTGCCTGGGAATGAAATGGCAGATTTAGCAGCAAAGACGGCAACTACAGAACCCAGTATTACCATCTCACGTGTTACTTCGGAAGACTTTAGGCTTGAAGTGCGGAGAGCGGTGCTGTCGTCCTGGCACGACGAGTGGTCAACTCTCCGCGGTAATAAGCTTAGAGAGGTGAAAGAACTTCTGATAAACTGGGTAACTTCCTGTCGCACATCTCGTCGCGAGGAGGTTAGTTTGGCTCGATTAAGAATAGGCCACTGCAATTTTTGCATGGTTACCTATTTAAAAGGGACCCTGCGCCTCTATGTCCGCTGTGTGACAACCTTTTGTCAGTTCGCCACGTGTTGCTGGAGTGTTGCGCACCTTCGGGATTCTCTGCAGCTGCCTGCCAGACTTGCAGAGGTCCTAGCGGACGACAAAACAGCGGTTGATAGAGTTTTTAATTTTTTAGCGGAGTGCAATATGAATTTGAGGATTTAAATTTTTTAATTATCTGTTTCTGCTTTTGGACGCATTTATCCCCTTGTTTCATATCTGGCTATTGCCACTGCCTTTTGCCTTTGTAAACTTTTCTTGTTGCTAGTATTTTTATTTTTTTAGTGAAATTTATATCTGGCTATTGCCAGGAATCTTTTAAGGGCGCTGATGACCTAGAAGTTGAGCGCCCTTAAACCAAACCAAACCAAATCTATTCATTCACTGACATTCGCACTTCCAGGCGTTGTTAGACACTGGAGCCCGTAATAGGGATACCATCGCCCTACAACAGGCGTAACGGTACGTTTACGAAAATAGTTTTCTGCGTATTCTGCAGGTTGCCAAGCTTTGGTTGCTTTAATTCTAGTTAATAATACAACACAAGATACTGAACTAAACGCTCAAAATTATGATCTTTGTATTATAAAATGTTAACACACCATTGTTAGTAAACTGGATTTCTTGAATGGTCTAGAGGGAAAGCTAAAGGTATATATTAAGGTGGGAGAACAACACCCATAGGGCATGCGGTCCTTTGTGCTTCCAACGTGACCCCTGGGAGAGAAGAGCAAAGGGAGAGACACAAAGGGTCACAAGATACAGGTGACAATGTTGGTAAGCATGGACAGACTCCGTAACGTTTTCACTTCGAGCGCATCCAACGTCACTCAATCGCACTCACAGGCCCCCACACACCACCCGCTCTACAAAGTGCGTTTCCACCGCTCAGCCACAACACGCCGAACGCCGACCCAGAAAAACAGTCTGTCTGTCTTATGTCCAAGAGGTCGAGAGTTCGAATCTCGCTTATGATGAGTTACCCGGATAAGGTTTTTCACCGAGCTTTGCCTTGTCCTGGGAAGGCGAATGTCGGGTAACTTAAAGTTCTATGGACCTCGGGTTTATTTGACCACCATTTCACTCATTTTCATTCATTCTCCGTTCGACATGACATACGTTGGAGGACGCTAATAATAATAAAAAATGTCCGACATTTTGATCATGTTTTTCTTATTCGATTGTACATATGCGAATCGATAGTTGCGCCTTCAACTTTTATTTTCATATTGGCAGTGACACATTGATACAGAGAGTATATATGCTATAGCCTTTAGAAAGATAGGTACAAATTGAACTTGTTAGAACGGTATTTATAATACTAACACTACTGATTAAATAAACAGAGTAGGTTTATTTCATATAAGGGAATCGATATTTTCGCTTTCAGTTGAGTGAGAATGTGCGCAGAGGCAAAGTATCGATTGCTGTATGTGAATCTTTTGATTGGTAGCTATCAGTTATGAGCAGGTGAACCTTTGATGGGTGGATTAGCAATGTCGTTATCAAGAGGTGCACCTTTGATTCGTGGGTTAGCGGTGTCGTTAACAAGAGGTGCACCTTTGATTCGTGGGTTAGCGGTGTCGTTATCAAGAGGTGCACCTTTGATTCGTGGGTTAGCGGTGTCGTTAACAAGAGGTGCACCTTTGATTCGTGGGTTAGCAGTGAACTGATGCTCTTTGATTGGTGGATTAACAGTGTCGTAATGAACTGGTGCATCTTTGATTGATGGATTAGAAGTATTGTTATTAACTGGTGCACTTTGATTGGTAGCAGTATCGTTATGAAGAGGTGTGCCTTTGTCGTAATGAACTGGTGCACCTTTGATTGATGGATTAGAAGTATTGTTATTAACTGGTGCACTTTGATTGGTAGCAGTATCGTTATGAAGAGGTGTGCCTTTGTCGTAATGAACTGGTGCACCTTTGATTGATGGATTAGAAGTATTGTTATTAACTGGTGCACTTTGATTGGTAGCAGTATCGCTATGAAGAGGTGTGCCTTTGTCGTAATGAACTGGTGCACCTTTGATTGATGGATTAGAAGTATTGTTATTAACTGGTGCACTTTGATTGGTAGCAGTTTCGCTATGAAGAGGTGTGCCTTTGTCGTAATGAACTGGTGCACCTTTGATTGATGGATTAGAAGTATTGTTATTAACTGGTACACTTTGATTGGTAGCAGTATCGTTATGAAGAGGTGTGCCTTTGGTTGGTGGATTAGCAGTGCTGTTAGAAATTTTCTAATAACCTTCAATAATAAAAACATTGGATTGCGACGGACAGGAACCTTGATGAAACATGCGCATCATTATTAAAAGTACTAGTTGGTTTTTAAGCTAGAAAACGGTACACAGTATGAAACTAGGTAATTATAGACACTTCAAACATTTTTATATTTTACTTCATTAGGTATGAAACATATTTATTTATACAAAGTTCACAATTCTAAACAAAGGAAGAAAATAGACAAATATCGAGCTCTAATTATTCCATTAAATATTTTGACTTATCCTATAGCCTCATGTGTTCATTTCATGTATCCTAGGACACAACAAAAATGTGTGTTTTATCGTGAAACAAAATAAGTGCTTTATTTATGAGTATTAAACACAGAAAAAATCAAACATTGTAGTTTCATGAATTAGATTCCTCTACCTCATTGCAAACATTAATATGCTAACAACACATCTTAGGAAATTATTTTAACTCCTTTGGCAGTTTTCCATTCTCTGAATATTTACATTTTAATCAAACTCGTTAGAGCCATTTTCAAGAAAGTAATTTTCGAAAACTGTTCTATGTAAAGGGTAGTTTAGTGTGGCGGAACTTTCCTCAAAATCTTCGTGCCACATCCTTGAAAGACATTAAATTTAAATACCAACTTTGGCTTTTAACCGAGTTTTGGTTTTTGAGTTATGTTGTCCACAGTCAGATAGAAACACAGACACACACTGACCTTTTTCTAAAAATGTTTTTTTTTTGGGGGGGGGGGCCTCAGAACATATATTTCCTGTGAAATCTCGACATCGCATTTTTGGGTGGTATACAGCACTTTTTCTACTTTATGTAGTAGAGAAAGTAAAAATATTAATATGAATAAAATATAAGATTATTTCAGTTAATATTAGGATTAGATAAAAAGTCGTATAGATATTACACGTGGCTTATCAGACAATTATTTGCTCGTGAGAAATTAGTAGGCTTACGCGCTCGTGTAATAAATATCTCACTCACAAATAGAGTATATTAAAGCCTTATAATATAAGTAACTTATATAGCTGCACTACTTCTCATCCAAGTGATGAAACCTGTAACACTGTTACAGTCGTATGGAATGAATATCCATGGTCCGTACACTCACATGGCTTGCCACTAATAACGTTAGTTTCTGTTCCCTGATCACTGCAGCAGTACATACATACGGAAGGGAACTTAACTGGCAACTAATTGCAGTGCTGATTCCTTGCAGCGCGTTCTAATTGGTAAGCTTCATTCGTGAATGCTGGATTCCCAAGGGGTTCCGTGTACACGTTACTGAACTAGGTCAGTGTTTTCTCGACCTTTGAGTGGCTAGAGACCGGGTGCTCAACAGCTCTTGTCGCAAACAAGTGCTTCTTTAAGTCTTTAAAATGTCAGAAAAGCGGCATCGTTTGATTGCCCTTTACACAAACAATTAAATAGACTTGGAAATGTTTCTAATTTCGGCTCCTGTAACTTCCCCCTTTTGATTACTACTCTTTGCGGATGACATGAGCTGCAAATAAGTATCTACAAGTTACAAAAATTGATCCAGGACTATGGTTTAAATAGATCAGTAGAAAAGTCAAGTATCATGACATTTATAGGAAAGCAAATAAAAAGATAGAAAATAGTGTTAACTAATAAAGTTGCAGCTGGGAAATTTAATTGGATTGTAGTGTGTCTTTCGCAACACATAACGAGGAAATAAGTAATAAAGTGAGTAATTTCCGATACATTTGTGGAATACTAGCTCATTCCTCGAAAATAAAAACCAGAAATAATCCAAATCTTAAATTGTATAGCACAATGGTTGTCCGGTTTTACTGCATGGACACTTAAAAATTAAGATTGGAGCCAAATACCAGTAGCAGAAATGAAATGTCTCCGAGTAGTAAAAGCAGTTATAAGACAAGACCATATTTAAAATAAACAAACAAGGAACGAATTAGAAATATGTTGCGACATTGGGTCGTTCAATAATATACGGACGAGAGGGACAATGTGACGTTGGATGCGGCGAGCTACTGTGTACATGACCATAAACAATGATGCCAGTAAAACACAAAGGTAGTCCGAGGCTACAAGGTAACTAGTGACTGTATGCGATCGAACAGCGCGATCACACTAGCAAGGTCTCTGCTGAGTCATTACATAGAACATTCTTCGAAAATTATTTTCTTGAAAATGACAATCAATTTTGTTTAAAATGCCATATGTATGAGATATTCTTATGACAAATGAAATGTATATCTTGAATTTTCTTGCTATACCCCCTGTAGTCATATTTATTCTGAATGACTTTTGCATAAATGGTAAACCGTAAGAAATAGACCAAATCTTAGTATACAACAGATGTAGATCATGCTAATATAGACAATTTATGTCCAAATACATTTTTTGTAGAGTGAACTATTTCGGAGATACGTCTTGTTATTTGCGGGACTTTTGGAGAACCTATACTTTTGTCAAATGGAACATCGTTATTCATTTTTCGTATAAACCGTGCAAGAGAACGGAATTTGAAAGTTTTAAAAGGTTTAGCTATCGCTCAAAGACTACTGTATTCTCATATTCTCCTTGTAGCTACAAGAAGATAATAGTCCGATAATTTCTGCAAATGTTCATCTCAAGTAACACAAAGAAGATACCTATAGGAGTAAGGGTTTTTAAGAATGATTAGTACAAGAGTAGAGAAATTCATGTAAGTGCAACATATCAGATTTTGTTTTTTCTTTTAGTAAAATGTTTGGATGGTGTTGAATTTAAGTACCAAGTCAGCATAGAACTGAATTTTCGTTTTTGAGTCATGCTGTTCACACATACTCTGACTCTCTCTCTCTCTCTCTCTCTCTCTCTCTCACACACACACACACACATACACACACACAAACAGTTTTAATAAGACCTTTTATTAAGACCTTTTCAAATAAGAACCTTCCCTCCACTGTTCTTTAATTTTGGCATAAATATATTTTAGGAATGAGTAGGTATATGAAAAAGGTTTTTCTGAAAACCTCGGATAGAGTGCAGCTGATATAAACCTCGTTCAGTGTCAACTTGATTTGACAGAAATGCAGTTAGCTTCTTTCATATCCTGGTGGGAAAGAATGCATGCTATTTTCCTCGGAAAATATGAGATAAATCACTGTATTCTTTTTCCCCGCCCACATTGGTTCTGTTTACCCATCAATCAAAATGTAACAGCCGAAGCGTAGCCCATATCAGGAGCAGCCTTTATGAAACATTATTTTGTTACAGACTGTGGTCGTGAGTCTGAGAGACCAGAAACCAACCTTAGAAGACGTCTTAGAAACTTGGAGGAACTAGAGTTGAACGCTAGAGGATTTAGTTTAATTAGATGTTATTAAGCCTTCCTCTACTGAATAAGAAATTCAGAAAATACATGTAATGCAACTATCTCTCAAGTATAAAACGCCCCAGTTTCCCCAAGGAATTCTAATTAAGTTAGATCAAGAGGAAAATATATTAACTGCGTCGCGTATTACTTTCTCTAGAGGTGGAGGAGGTATTGCCTTACACCCAAAAATATATACTGATATTTAATGAAACTATTCATTTTGAGATCCCTGAATGAATTTTCAGATAAAGGTTCGTGCATGTCTGTGTGCGTTGTGCATGTGTGTATCTGCGTTTGTGTATGATTATAACTCAAAAGTGAAAAGTTGGTTAAATGTCAAACTTGTTTAAGATAGGTTCGTAACATGTGAAATGTATTCTTGCATTTTGTGGAAATAGCGTCTGAGATCTTCTTCATTCTGAACGTAACATATTGTAACAATATGTTAAATCTCACTCCTAACACCAATGTGACAAAATGACTGTTCAGTTCAGTTATTTTCTCTATTACCACAACACACGGTTCTCTTTTTGTATAACACAACCTAGAGTTCTTCGTGATATTACAACTCACAACCATTCTGTCTTCTAATCTTGACACACTCCTTTCTGTTCTTTCAGCTGTCTCTTTCTCTCTGCCTGTCTCAAAACAGCTGACTTTGGCGATACAATCACCCAACACTCACTAATACATCACTTAAAGACCCACTTCGACGCGACGCATAAATGTCCCAAAACGCCTTTGTCGATACGTGCAATTCTTTCATGACGACTGCACACACACAAGCACACACTGCTAACAGCTTTCTCATTCAACCCTCACAACTCCATCACAAAAACTACTCACTTTCTCGTCTCACCTCCTTTTAGAGACGAGAATGGCGTAGTACGGACATTTCTCGAAATTTGCCCTTTCTAGAAGCTGTCACAATAAGCCGACAGTCGAGGCTTCGCGAACACTCTGGAAACTTGTTCTGCCATACTGATTACTGCCAGTCCCAAGCAGGGGCAGCCTGACCTTGAGTGTATTTAACGTATACACCACACATGCCGGGCTACCGGCCGATGTCACAATACAGACACAATCTTACTGCATAAAGAATGTAGATCTCTCTAAAGCACACTATGTATGCCTTTTTTCTAGATAGCCATCTGGTGAAGGTGATAATGGTGCAGCAGATTTATATGCAGCATTCTCTAGATAGTCTTATGCTATCTGATGGGTTAGAGTCCACATCACAAAGAACTCCTTCATTGGTAATGCTTCGTACCAATGTTGGTCTCCCAACATTGTGAGAATATTCGTGAGCAGGGTAACTGTCGGGGTATTCTTCTGCATAAAGCTTACGTGCTCGTGAAGATTTCGCATCTGCAAGCCCATACATGTAGTGCATATCGATTTGTTCACAAATGACTTACATTTTTTCTGACCTTTTCACTCTTCTAAAGCTGAATCATAAAAACACAGTACTTGTTTTATTGTTAACATAATCTACAGTCCATCGTGACCTTACAACTCACACCGTTCTGTCCTATCGTAATATTGGCACGTACTTCACTGTCTTTTAGTTCTACTTCTCTGTCTCGCAAACAACTAGCTTCTACGATACAAATACCAAAGACTGCATCACACAACAAACAACGTTGACGCGACAATTAAGTGTCCAAAACTGTCTCTGACGATACTCAGACTTTCTCAACAGCAACTGTACACAATACACATTTAAAAACTAAGTAGTTTCAAAAAAACTGGCTTCTCTTGTCACTACATCCACCTATATAGCCGAAAATGCCATATCACGGATTTTTCTCGAAATTCACCTTTTCGTAAACAAGCCCGGTACCTGAACAGTTTCTCGAACTGTCTGAAATCGCTTTGTTCTGCCACCCTGATAGTCGTCGGGCCGCCTATTTACAAGAAGTGGTGTGAGGTAGCTTGACCTTGAGCGTCTTTGACGGTGCGTGGCCGCTGTCAATATATAAAATAACCTGTTGGGACAATTGCTCAACAGCAATGGTCTTCACTCGCTTAACAGTGGTTTTGAACTTTGGGTTTATTACTTTGAGTTTTTTTTTCTCCCCTAATTACATTAAATTCACACAGACACACATTCACACTCCCATTCATACTTCCAGACTCTGGGAAAGATGGGGAATAATCCTTGTGGAACAACTGTTTCAACCCTCTCAGCCGGGAAGCGAACCCGGGACCCTTGCACAGCAGGCAGGTACTCCACCGACTGACCTGCGGGGCTAGCCAAAATATATTTTCTCCTGCGTTCTGTGCTGTACGACTATTTGCGAACAACTAATTAATCATTTGGTATGCAAAAAGTAACCAAAAATAAGCAAATAATCAGCAGACAGCAGTAACTATTGAATTAATTATTATTGTTGTCAACGATTGCCCAAATCTCTCGAATAGACAATTTTCAGATCCATTTTCACATGAACTTGTTTATTGTTTTGATGTTGAGAGAACGTCCCCGAAATATCGGACACCAATAAAAATACACCTGTATGGTCTTATGCACTGCATTGAAAAGCATCTGCAAATTTTACGTTTGGTTCAACGCTTATATAGGTCATCCGCGCATAAACAATTTTTTTAGAAAGCAATGATAATTGCAAATGAATGGATGCGGGAATAAATACTCCGTGAACACCTGTGCACTATGCGATGCATAATGTTGCCGTATTTTTCCAGAATGACGTCACCGTTGCGATAATCTCCATTTCTACACAGTAACTCGTGCGGGATGTGTAACAGTCATAAAAGACAGAGGGATCTCTGGAAATTCATTACACTCGCTTGACATGTGCTAACGAGATTATGTATAACTCGCAAATTGGGAGTGTGAATGTGAACGCATGTTTGCTGTAAGCTCTGAATCTTTCATCTCTGTTATATGGAAAGTATCTCAGCGTATAAACAAACCTAACTGTTAACATCTGCAGTGCGGTCAGATTAAATTATACTATGTTCCACATCAACATGCCCCAGTGCTAAGATAAATTCGTTAAATATGAGCATAACTATCATTGTTTGTGGCAAGGCTTGTTCACAAGATAAACCACAACGAATTAGATCAATGAAAAGAACGTCAAAGATTTCAGTTCTCAACAAACTCAGAAGGGCAACTATGACAAATGTCATTTTTTATGGTAGTGTTTAACGCCCGCTTTTATACTACGGCACCGCAGACGGTGACAATGATGGAATGAAGATGGAGCACCGGTGGAATGCGATGGCGGGGGATACCGGAGAATCCGGAGGAACCCTGCCCCAGCGCCACTTCGTCCATCACGAATCCCACATGCGGTGCCTGGGATCGAACCCGAACCGCTCCGGTGAGAAGCAAATTGTCTAACCACTCGGCTATGGCGCAGCCCTACATGTAATTATGCATTACTTCAGAAAAATGCACAAAGACAAACCTAAGTTTATAAAAACCTGTTACATCCACACGACTTTCTGTACACTTTCGTCTTCGTCTTCGTCTTCGTCTTCGTCTTCGTCTTCGTCTTCGTCTTCGTCTTCGTCTTCGTCTTCGTCTTCGTCTTCGTCTTCGTCTTCGTCTTCGTCTTCGTCTTCGTCTTCGTCTTCGTCTTCGTCTTCGTCTTCGTCTTCGTCTTCGTCTTCGTCTTCGTCTTCGTCTTCGTCTTCGTCTTCGTCTTCGTCTTCGTCTTCGTCTTCGTCTTCGTCTTCGTCTTCGTCTTCGTCTTCGTCTTCGTCTTCGTCTTCGTCTTCGTCTTCGTCTTCGTCTTCGTCTTCGTCTTCGTCTTCGTCTTCGTCTTCGTCTTCGTCTTCGTCTTCGTCTTCGTCTTCGTCTTCGTCTTCGTCTTCGTCTTCGTCTTCGTCCTCGTCCTCGTCCTCGTCCTCGTCCTCGTCCTCGTCCTCGTCCTCGTCCTCGTCCTCGTCCTCGTCCTCGTCCTCGTCCTCGTCCTCGTCCTCGTCCTCGTCCTCGTCCTCGTCCTCGTCCTCGTCCTCGTCCTCGTCCTCGTCCTCGTCATGGTCATGGTCATGGTCATGGTCATGGTCATGGTCATGGTCATGGTCATGGTCATGGTCATGGTCATGGTCATGGTCATGGTCATGGTCATGGTCATGGTCATGGTCATGGTCATGGTCATGGTCATGGTCATGGTCATGGTCATGGTCATGGTCATGGTCATGGTCATGGTCATGGTCATGGTCATGGTCATGGTCATGGTCATGGTCATGGTCATGGTCATGGTCATGGTCATGGTCATGGTCATGGTCATGGTCATGGTCATGGTCATGGTCATGGTCATGGTCATGGTCATGGTCATGGTCATGGTCATGGTCATGGTCATGGTCATGGTCATGGTCATGGTCATGGTCATGGTCATGGTCATGGTCATGGTCATGGTCATGGTCATGGTCATGGTCATGGTCATGGTCATGGTCATGGTCATGGTCATGGTCATGGTCATGGTCATGGTCATGGTCATGGTCATGGTCATGGTCATGGTCATGGTCATGGTCATGGTCATGGTCATGGTCATGGTCATGGTCATGGTCATGGTCATGGTCATGGTCATGGTCATGGTCATGGTCATGGTCATGGTCATGGTCATGGTCATGGTCATGGTCATGGTCATGGTCATTGTCATTGTCATTGTCATTGTCATGGTCATGGTCATGGTCATGGTCATGGTCATGGTCATGGTCATTGTCATTGTCATTGTCATTGTCATTGTCATTGTCATTGTCATTGTCATTGTCATTGTCATTGTCATTGTCATTGTCATTGTCATTATCATTATCATTATCATTATCATTATCATTATCATTATTATTATTATTATTATTATTATTATTATTATTATTATTATTATTATTATTATTATTATTATTATTATTATTATTATTAATTTCAATTCTATGTTGCAGATGAATTGACCTGGTTCTCCATAATTTGTTGCCTTTTTGTTGCAATAAATTGTGACTTTTTAAAATTTAATTTACACAGAAACCTTTGAATCTATTGAGATACGACAAAGGAAAAAGTTGTCGTTTATTCAATTATCTATTAATATAGCCATAAATACAGAACCTTCAATTAATGATAATTCAGCTAGGTGATGATACATTTTTCTGATAAAAATATTGTTTTTCTAGAAAACTATAAACTTTTCAACAATTTGGTATTAGCCTTTCTTGTTATTCACAATATGAGAAATTCGCTGTTAAAGTCTGACGGATCATTTCACTTCCACTATATATATGGTAATAAAATCTGCACTACTACTATCCTAGCATTGAGAGTCTATACCAGGACACAGTATCCGTTGATTTTATTAGTATATTCCTCGTTATTATTCTTTTTATGCAGTAAGTCAATACAACATTTGTTGCAGAATTTCTAAACTATAATAAGTATAACTAGCTATTTATACCTACGCAATAAAACAGAACAGCAAACAAAAACAATGAACAACAATTAGATGAGTGTATAATAAGAAAAAAATTTCCTCCTGGGACATATGTAAATAAATACGTTGAATCACTAACGTTACTGGAAAGACACGCTGAGCCACAATGGGGACGCGCTCTTGGAAATGTTAGTGCTTCGCCTTCGCAGTTTGTAGCGGGCGCACGCACTCCTTTGTGTGCATGGAACGCAAATTGTGTTACTTCTGAACGCTCAAGGTGATCGCCGTTTTCGTCTAATTCTTTCTTCCAAGACAGTACGTCTTCATTCGGGCTTCTTTTGTATAACCTGCCGATTCAATTATTGAACATCTTGGTGTGAACAAGAAAAACTTCACCAAATGCGGTTGTTCCATAAAATGTCTGTGCTACTCATAGAACCTGCTGCCATTTGCTTGGAAGATTGAACTTTGGAGGTTAATGCATAAACGCATGTGTTTTTAGACAAATTTTCTAATGTCAGACACATTTCTTTGAACAAATAGACACAGTTATAGTTGTGGTGGTATAGTTGTGTGATTTTGTATACATGATTTGTGTTCGTTAATTTGACTGCGTCGACGTAGCGACGTTGCTGTGGCATTAAGCCCTAAACTGCTTTGAATAATCAAAATTGCGTAGCCACGTGTCGTACTATATTCTACAGTTGGCAAATTTGATTTTGGCGGACATCACTTTTTATTGATACTGCAGACATTACTTGATGCCTCCTCCTATGTTAGCAAGAAGATGGCTTACAGTTTGTTCTACAACCGATGTTGGAGCCATAAGGGGCACAATCTGCTGAAACAAAATTCGAACGTTTTCAAAAAGTTGAGACTAGTTGATCCTCATTTGTTAAAATGTCGCCCAACGTTCCGAAATAATTTCTATCTTCTGCTGAACATGCGGCAGCTTAGAAAATTCTTAATTTGTTTCACTGTGGTATTCTTTTGGTGTATGATGCCTGATACCTAACTGGAGGAATCGATACAGTTTCATTCAGAATTTTGGAGTGGAGACTATCTCAATATGCTTAGAGTATACTTTTTCTACTGTGTATTTACAATAAGTAGATGAAAAATCGTATTTCACGTAAAACTTCGTTACCTAAATTTAACGGGTGACTCCCTGAATAAAAAAAGTGTTTTAGCCCTTTGTTGCAGGAATTATTTCCTACGTAAGCCATTCTTGTTTTAATTCCAGAAACAGACGCATTTGACTGAGCATCTATTCAAGGTTGAACGTCGTGAGTTTAATCCTAGCGACTGCAATCAAATGTGGCAGTAGTAAAGGATGGGGAGGGCCCACGTAAAATAACCAATGAGAGGGTACGTGTGAATGATGACGGGGTTACACTGGACTACAATTGCATGGATTATTATTTTTGAAAAATAAAAAAGAAACCACAACTATAATGAAATAATTGATACATTTATAATATAAATACGATATACCAATACCTTTATTTCATTGTTAAAAGTCAATATAATATGAAAATAACAATAACACTGTTATAATATTCTAAAACTTTGACTAAATATCTTTGTTGACAAATGGCAACACTATGCATTAGAGGGTTAAAAAGACTGTGCCCGCGCACATATTCTGTCAGCTTGTCTGTCTGTGAACAGCATAACTCTAAAACGAAAAGTCGCTTGAATACCATAATCTTCCAAGGACGGGACGGAAGGATTCAAAACTAAATAAAAAATTCATTCCAAGCTGCCCCTTATTTGCAATACATTTCTAAAAGTTTTAATTTCTCAAAGATGACTAAATAATTCTGATTAAATTGTCGTGTGTTAAGATATTTTCATGAAAAATTAAATGTATGCTTGTCTTAAATTTTCTGAGAATAGCTTCTGAAGTCCTCTTCATTCTGAATGATTTTTTCATAACTGGCAAATCGTAAGAACTAGACAAAATATTTCCGTACAAAGAATATTTGCGTAGCTAACAGTTTTGAACATACTGTACCTACACTTTGTTATTCGATTAACTCTTCACTTTACATTTTTCTCAAATGGGAAGTTATTATTCGATTTTTTCTCCTGGACAAGTAAAGAGAACGGACTTTTAAAACCATCACATAGTAACCACTTTCTAAACGATTTGGTAATCGTTTACGCCTGCTATATTTTCCTACTCTCATTGTACATTACAAGAAAATCTGTAATGAGACAATTTCTACAAAGGTTTATCTCTATTAACACGTACGAGAGGAATAAGCTTTTGTAAGAGTAGTTTGATGAACGTGTAGAGAAAGTCGTGTGCATGTAAAACATTTTTAGAGGCCCTATGTGTCAAAAACAGTCGATTGGAAAATCTATTTGGTAAAGGTGATATATTACACATGGTTAAAAAGTAATAGTTGAATTCAAAGAGGGCTTAGTGTTGTGTGTGCTGAATTCCTGTCTTCAAAGGGGAGAAGGAAAATATATTTTCGCACCTCTTACTATAGAGGTAGAATATTCCTCTTAAACATGAAGAAGAACTCGGAATACAGACGGCAGATTTGAAACGGAGCCAACAACATGAAAGGCAAGAATATACTCCCACGCTACAAATGGGTTTTACGTACAAGCCTTGAAAGACTCTTTCCCGGATTAGTGATGTATTTTTGTCGTCTTCCCTAGGTCTGTCTCTCAGTAAAACCATACTTACCTCGAATACAAACCTGTTCGGCTAATCGATCACACGTCTGACGGCTGAATCTGTGAACCAAATAAAGCCTGCAGCTGCTATCACAAAGGAAGACTATCTTATCTTCTCATGCACGCTTGCTAAGAACACTGCCAGATTTTCAACATTGCAATAAAATGGAGAAACTGTGTCTCTAACGAATGTAAAACTACTGTCTCTGTATTAAACCTAGGGGAACGAGAGACAGTGGGAAATCACTAATAATATTATAAAATAATTCAGGTAGAACGTACAAGGATGTGCTAAACACAGAATAACACAGCTACCAATACAGAAAACAAAGACATGAAATTCAGAGAATCCCGTTTCATAACCTCCATACAAGCATCTCACTTGTCATTGCTTCATTATCCTATATGATAGCTGCAATCAAACTATATGTCCTATCCTAAAAAAAGAAGATCCTATGAATTGCGACAATTATAGGGAGAACGTAGCATACAATTTTTTTCTAATATTTTATTTATCACACTGACTTCATATGTTGAGAATGTAATCGGAGACTATCAGTGTGGATTCCGGTAGGACCCATCCACAATAGACCAATTATTTAATTTGCGTCAGATATTGGAAAAATGGAATGCATTTAGAATGAAGTCACATCATCTTTTTATTGATTTTAAGTCTGCTTTTGCTAGTGTACATAGAACATAGTTAACTTTTAGCAATGGAGGAATTTAAAATATTGTTAAGATATATGTTTGCTTAGAATAACATTTCTGCTACTAAAAGCCAAGTCAGAATCCATGGTATCCTAACAAATTGTTTTAATATTAGAAATGGAGTAAGACTATTAGAGATACTGGACTGAATTTGAGGGAAACTATATTTTGTAAATCAGTGCAAGGTCTAGCCTTTGCAGATGATATTGACATAATTGGACGTCCACACACTGCGATGAAAGAAGTTTTTATCAAACTTGAAAGTGATGATAAGCAAATGAATCTTCAAATTAATCAAACTAAAACGAAATATATTCCATTCTCAAGTAAGGAATGAACATATTGCTTTCCTATATTGAAATAGATTCTTGTAAGATCCTAACTGCACACAACTTTAAATATCTGGGCTCAGAGATTGACTGCAAGAATAGCAACCATACAGAAATTCAAAAACGTTTTATGGCTGCAAACAGCCATAGCCTTTTTGGACTAAGAAGACATTTGTTATCAAGAAGAAACAGGATCCTGACTTTTAAGACACTCATAAGACCTGTAATTACGACCTGTAATTTGTACTTATGTGGTAGAGACCTGGGCACTTCTGAAGTCAGATAAATTATTCGGTAGTTTTGAAAAGAAAGTACTGAAAACATTTTTGGTGCTGTGAAAGAAAATAATTTGTGGAGAAGAAAAACAAAGTATGAATAGTATGAAATGTTTAAGGGGTCTGACTTAGTTAAGCGCATTAAGGTTAGCAGACTACTTGGGCTGGACATTTAGTGTGACTAAATGGTAATAGCAGTACAAAGAGGATTTTCTTAACACAGCCACTACAAACTAGGAAAGCTGGAAGACGTTAGCTAAGATGCGAGGATGGTGTGTTGCAAGACATTAGAGCTGTTAAGGTAAAAAATTGTAAGGACCAAGCAGCAAGTGGAGAAGTCTGAAGGCTCTGAGGCCCCTTGAATAAGAAGAGCATTTTTAGATATAGCTCCGTGCATGCGTGTGAGACTGTCTGACTGTGTGTGAGTTTATCTGTGCACAGAATAACTCAAAAAGGAAAAGTCGGTTAAGCACCCAAGTTACTACTTAAGTGTAATATCTTTCAAGCATGCAATATGGGATTTTCAAAGAAATGTATATATCCTAAACTACCCTTTACATTGATTTTCTTTCAAAAATGTGTATTTTCCCAAAAACGGCTCTAACGATTTTGACTAAAATGCCATATGTTTAAGATATTTTAATCGCAAATGAAATGTATATTTTGAATTTTCTGGCTATAGTGCATGTAGCCCTGTTTACTCTTCATGACTTTTGCATAACTGCTAAACCGTAGGAGATAGCCAAAATCTTATTGCAAAAAAAAAAAAAAAAAAAAAAAAAAAAAAAAAAAAAAAAAAAAAAGTAGATCTCGTTAAAACACACAATTTACATCTAATGCATTTGTTTGTGGAGTAGCCCATCTCGGAGATATTCCTTGTTATTTTTCTGAATTTTGCAATACTTAGACGTCCTCAAATGCGAGGTCGTTATTCATTTTTTATCTCTTGATCATGCAAAGAATTTGAACAGAATTTCAAAGTACTCAACTTGCAACTACAAGAAAATTAGCAATAAGATAATTTATACAAATGTTTTATCTCGATTAAAATGAATAAGAGGAATAAGTGATTGTAAGAATAGTTTGTGTAAGAGCAGAGAAAGTCATGTGAGCGCAACATCAGATTTTTTTCAAATATGTTGGCAATTAAAGAAACACTTTTAGACGTTAATACCTAAGCAACATTGTAAATATAAACACTTTCGATTGGTAAATTAATCTTGGTACGAGTCTTACAATATGTTAATATGTTAATTAGTTTACAACTTCAAGTTATACACATACATTGCTGGTAATCAACATTCCCAAAGATCTCTCTAAGCTTCGTTTACAATATATTTTGTCTGGACGCCTTGAAGCAGGCTTATGGTGACTTCCCTTTACGTGAGTCTGGACGAAGTTCATTGTTATCGTGGACCAAGTTGCTCGTTGGTATTGATCTTCCACCCTCTGGTGTTGTAGATTCCTGGTCCTCGCTTAGCTATGTTATTGGATTCTTGGATTTGTATGCAGGAAGAAAATTAGGATTTCAGCGCAGGTACAGTACAGCGTGGTCATTTATAGAAAATATTCCCTCAGGTGGCAATTTAGTTCTCGTTGGTAATAACGAAGGAATTAAATAAGCTTACTAACTTCATTGCATGAAATTTTCTTTCGGGTGATCCCGTCCACTGCCCAATATGACCTTGGGTTTTTTGTGGGTTTCCCCCTACGGTAAGCGACTGTCGGGATAGCTTCTCATCCATAATTTCTCTTTCATTCTCATCTTTTAGGTCTCCTTCTAGACTTCGTGGTGTATGACGGATGCTTGCTCAAGGGAAAACGTACTTTTCGTGGACACTAGAGGGCTGCTTAGTCAAGAGGTCGTTAATGGCCCTCCTTCCTGGAACTCTGTGCCTGCCTCTGTTCCTGTGGTTTCTTCACTTCATATTTTCCTCTTGGGATGGTAGCTACAACAAATCTAAGTATTACTAAGTGTGCGAGATATCCCCTTCGTATAACCTAACCTATATATGATCAGATTCGGAAGACGGATTTAGCACATTGACCTAATGAAGATCTTTTGTACCTATGTCCCTAATGGGACGATCTCGGATGGAGGGGTGAGGAGCGACAAAGAGCTGCCGGGACTAAGAAACATGACAGCAGAGGACAGGGTCCTTAGGTTTTCAGATATTGGCCCCCCGGTGGCAGATCGCATAATAGCATGGCTTACACATAACACTGGAAGAGAGGGAGGAGAGTTGGGACCTAGAGACCCCCTTCGATCCGGAGGACAAAGGTTTAGACAGAGCACCCTTTTTCCCTGCCATGCTATGCCAAAACTCCCGCCGATGCTTACAACCTTGAAAAGGAGTGAAGGAAGAAGTGAAATGAAATAAAGGAGATGGAGGAACACGAAATTCGGGGAATTTAATTAACCTTCCCAGCATTCGCCTAGCGACACCAGAACCTCAACAAAAAAATATATATACATGGGTCAGAAAGATCGGCCATGAGAAACGAACCCACGACTTCCCGAACGCGTGTCACCGAGTGCGCCACATGACGCAGTAACCTACTCTAACTTAATTCTATTATATTTAGGAACTAACTGATGGAACTTATCGGGGTATGAGATACAAGAATATATTGGTAATGTATCACGTCATTTTTCCAGTTTCATTTCACAATATCGATAATAACCATTAATATTGCAGTTCTTCACAAACACTCACAATTAACAGTATTGTGATAAAATAACAAAGCCAGTCCAGTTACTTTTCTATCACTTTATATTGCTTCTAAACATTTGCACAAAAACACAAGTTGTCTTCTACAGACATGAACACAGTTTACAGTCATTAGTGATATTACAACTCATAACTGTTTTCTTCTTGTAACCTTGGTTCAGCCCTTTCACTGCCTATCATACACCAACTCCGACGGTCCAATCATTCAACGCCCATTAAAACTTCTTCACGTAGACTCGACGTATCTTTCACCACGGCAGTACCACACACACAGCTATCTCACACTCACTGACACACTGACCGAGTCACGTTTGTAACCATAAATCGTGTGCTGTTTCCTCGCCTCCTTATATAGTGACAATTACGTAACATGGGCCTTTCTCGACTTCCATAAACACGCCGGCTGCCGGATGCTCGTCTAAGGTTCTATCAATCCTTTGCTGTGCGCCGCGCTCATTGTTGTTAGTCGCATATGCACTAACAGTCGCGCGAGTCAGCCTTTGCTTGCCAACCTGGTATGTGGTGTGATGTAGCTCAGCCCGACCGTCCTTTGTTGCGCCGCGCCCAGCGTCACGGTATTTTACTTCACGAACTCTTTCACTATTAGTTGTATCACTTCGGGGTATATTAGTAAGTACATACTTGCAGTCACTCGTCTTAGCCAGCGAGAAAATCTTGCTTCGATCTACGTACCAGACATCTCTATAAATTTAAATAGCTCTCCGTAAGATTCCTCATACATTCTTGCTTATATCCATCTCTGACTTCAATTCTTGCTTCTTTTTCTTCTTAAATGAATTAGACTTGTACGGGTCTAGTCACATGACTTGTGTCTGCTTCTTCTTTTCATTGGTTTATAAAACGTATCACGTGCTAAATGATATGGTTTTATGGGGAATTCCGGAAGCTATACGGCTTCTGAAGTCTTCCGTCGTCTCGGTTTCTTACAATGTTCTGAAATAACACTACAAAGAGAATCTCATCTAACATTTGCATATAAACGATTCTCTTTCTCTTAGCACATCTGACCTTCTTTCAAAATGAATTCCGTACGTTCCTATGCCGCTGCTCAGATCCGACATGTTCATTTTTACAATCAAATTTTAACATTTTTGTAATCTAAACTATAGATTCACGCACATGAAACCACTCAGAAATGCGACCTTGAATATGTTTATATTTACCATCTTGGAGCGGCAATACTCCGGCAGTCTCTAGCATGATAGTCCTTACAGGCTTTTCTATCAATCCCCCTGCCGACCTCACGCCCATACATATGTGCATGCAAAGATAGGCAATCATACAACTGATGTTTACATCATGCTTTTTGTTTGCTTGCTTGTTATTTTACTTGTATCTTTGTGGGTTTAAGTCTCAGCTATTTTTGGAGCGTATAACAGAGGACTCAAACTTACAAACGATTATTCTACTATTTCATGTGAAAGTGGATAAAAATTTGCTGAAACTGTCTTAATAATGTTGCTTCCTAGGTGAAATGACAGCATAATGAATGAATGAAATTAGTGAAATGATAGTCAAATGAGCCCGAGGTCCATAAAGCTTAAAGTTACACGACATTCATCCTCTCAGGATAAGGGAAAACCTCGCAGAAAACATCAGGAAACTCATCCTATCCGAGATTCGAACTCAGGACCGCTTGAATGTGAGACAGACACGCTACAACCACATCATAGAGGCGGGGTCAACACAATGGGATTAGGTGAAAATAGTAGGAGTAAAGACAGTGAACCTTTTAAGTGGGGGTCGCTAAGTGATGGCTTTAATACTGCGTACTCTTCACATGCCCAGAAAAAGACTAATATACATTCCATGTGAGAAAAGTGAATTAGTAAATTCAACTTATAATAAGGAATATTTCGCAAATGGTTAACTCAAAAAAAAAAAAAAAAAAAGAAAAAAAAAAAAAAGATTGTATGTGACATAAGCTGTACGCGTTAACGAGATCCACATTTTTTTTTTCTATCTCCTCTCCTTATTGGGTACGTAAAAGCCATTCAGAATATAAAGTACTTTAGAGGCTATTCTCAGAAAACTAGAGATGTATATTCTATTTGTCATGCAAATATTTTAAATGTATTTTAATTAAAATCGCTAGAGTCATTTTGAGAAAATGAGAATTTTCGAAAAACGTTCCATATTAAGAATACTTCTAGTTGTGGATATTCTATTGAATAATTCGAACACTGGGGTGTTAACTGATTATATACGATTTACTACCTCTCATTGTTTTGTTTTGTACCGTTTATCACTAGGTGATTCCTTTGTTTAGTCAGTGTCGCCTGTTGTATTGCCATAAATCGCTGAAAAATAATTTATTACGCATAACAATCGATTAACAATCCAAACTAAAAATGGAGGCAATTCAAAGCAGTTTGGTAATGCATCAAATGATCAAATGACAAAAAACAATAATTGCAAATTCTATACTGAGTAATGGAATAAAAATAGAACTACAGTGTGGAATCAATTCAATGATTTTTGTAATGAACGGGGATACCAACTCTTGCCGGATCTTCAATTGAAGATATTGTTTATATACTAAAATACTGAGTGATGAACATGAGAAAAAGCAATGATACAGAATACACAGAGTACGCCGTGTAAACAATGTGGAACATTGTTTTATAACCGTGTGTTTAACAATAATTGTTCTGTTAATAATTAATACATTTTCCCAGAAGAAATGTTATTTGTTGCGTTAAAAGTGAAGTAAGATTTATTTGAGATGTTCAACTCGATTCTTGTTATAACAACAAGAGAAAGTGGAAATGCATGTAATTCCCAGATTTTGTTTTCTTCAGTTGGCAGTACTGAGTAAGTCCAACTGCACTAATCATGATGACTATATTATAACAAATTGAAAATATCCAGTCCAGATACCTACCACTTCATATTTCTTCTAAACTTTTGCACAAAAGTACAGTTCTCTTTCACTGACGTCAACACAATCCATAGTCTTTCATGATATTACAACTCACAATTGTTCTCTTTTTGCTTGTCTCTTCACTGTCTCTCAAACACTAACTCCGACGATACAATCACTTGTCGCTCGTTAAACGTTCTTCACGACGAACAGGTATCTCACTGACATACAGATCGACTCGTATCTGTAACTGTAACTCTCTTTCTCTCTCTGCTGTTTCCTCGCCTCCTTTATAGTGGGGATGACGTCACATGGATCTTTCGCGAACTTCTTCAAACACGCAGACGATGACGTAGCCAGATCTTTCTCGAAGGCTCTGGAGAAAATTCCTTTTGGTTCTGCCGCCCGTTTGTTAATCACGTTTACACTAACAGCAGCGCGAGGCAACCAACCTTGGGCGCCTTTGTCTGCTCGCCGGTTTGGTATGTGGTGTGAAATAGCTTAGCCCCGACAGTCCTTTGTTTTGCGCCGCACCCGCGCCACAATAGTTTAGGTTATTTATTATAAAATTTACCATTACCTGGTCAGGTCTTTGCGATATAGTATTTAAGTACATATTTATTTATTTATAACGTAATCCACATAAATATCGTTCGCCGGTCCGGCCTTTGCAGATAAATTTATCGGTTAGGTCAGATATCATACTATTGCGAAAATTTTCGTGTCGCATCCCGAACCGAAGATTTGGCTTTTAATTAATTGCCTTTTGAATTTTACTTTCTCTTCTAGGTATAGTGAGCAGGGGAAGTATTCTATTCAATCCAAAAATTCAAAGTCGAGTTTTCACCGGAAATATATGTTTTGAGGCCCCCTGAAGTAAAAGAAAATTTAGAAAAAGGTATGCGTGTCTAGTTACAGCATAACTCAAAACTGAAAAGTCAGTTAAAAACCATAATTGGTATTTAAGTTGGATATCTTTCAAGGATGCGATACGAAGATTTGGAACAAGATTCCTCCACCCTAAACGATCCTTCACGTGAACATTTTTCGAAAATGTTGATTTCCTCAACAGTGGCTCTAACAATTTTGATTAAAATGCCACATGTTTAAGATATTTTTATGGCAAATGAAATGTATATTTTGAATTTTCTAGCTATAGCCTACGAAACCCTGTTTACTCTTTATGACTTTAGCATAACTGGTAAACGACAAGAGGTAGATCAAATCTTACTACGCAAAAAGGTAGATTTTCTTAAAGCACATAAGTTATATTCAAATACACTTTTTGTGGTGTGAAACACTTTGGAGATATTCCCTACTTCTTTGAGTTTTATAATACATAATTTTTGTCAAGTGAAAGGTCGTTATTCACTTTGTTGTCCCTTGGCCGTGCAAAGAGAACGGAATTTTAAAGCCTTCATATAGCGACCAGCTTTAAAAGATTTGACTATCGCTCAAAGCCTACTGTATTTCCATATTCCGCTTGCACCTACAAGAAAATTAGCAATAAGATAATTCCTGCAAATGTTTATCTCAATTAAATTGAAGAAGATGTAGGAATAAGAGTTTGTGAAGTAGTTAGTATAAGAGTAGAGAAAGTCATGTGAGTGCAATACAGCGGATTGGTAAATTATGTTGACACGCACTCGTGGACTTTTTTTCTAGAAATGTTTTTGAAGGGAGTTTACGGAGCCTCAAAATATATTAGTTCTGGTAAAATCTCGACCTCAAATTTCTATGTTCATTACAGATACACAAGGGACTGGATGTAAAAACTTAAATCCAGTATTTCGGCTTTGAAAGTGGTTCGTACTTTTAATTTGCCTATATTGTCTGTTGCTGCAATACCAGAGAGCGCCTGATCATGCCGCTTGTAGCCACGGACGGTGCCACGGAAGAATAGCGAACATGCCGTGAAAACCGATGAATTCCGTTATTGAATTTTTTGTGCAAGTTAGTGTTACCTTTTCCAACCAACAGAATTGTGTTTGCCGACCATAGGGCGCGCGTGGAAGACCCTGGGGGAACGAACCCCGGTGCGCAGGCCCAGGCAACCCTTCCTGGTCAACAGTGGATCCAGAAATTAATAAAGTGGGGAGAAACGTCATTCGCAAAAGTAAATACACGGAGGAGCTACTCATAAATTGCTGTACAGCAATTCAAGTAACGTAACAATGGTCAGAAGATAAGGCATAGAGAGTTCAAACTGACGTTGATTCATTTATTTAACGTTCTACAAATTCCTGTAATAATTACACTTTATGTGTATAAAGTATATACGCTATATATGTATAAATCTGATGTGTTGCACTCACATGACTTTCTCTACTCTTGCAGTAAATATTCTTACAAACGGTTATTCCTCTATCTTCATGTTATTCGAGCTGAACATTTGCCCAAATTAAATTATTGCTGATTTCCTTGTAGGTGCAAAGGGAATATGGGAATACAGTAGGCTTTGAGCGATAGTGAAACATTTTAAAGCCGGTCGCTATATGAAGGCTTTAAAATTCCGTTCTCTTTGCACGGCCAAGAGATAAAACAGTGAATAACGACCTTCCATATAAGAACAGTTCCAGTATTGCAAGACTCACACAAATAACAAAGAATATCTCCGAAATGGTTCACTACACAAAAACACCGCCTTTGGACATAACTTGTGGTTTAACGAGATCTACATCTTTGCATAGTAAGATTTGGTCTATCACTTACGGTTTATCGGTTATGTAAAAGTCGTCCAGAGTAAAGAGGACTACGTGGGCTATAGCCAAATATTCAAAATATACAGTTTACTTGTCATAAAAATGTCTTAAGCATATGGTATTTTAATCCATATCGTTAGAGCTATTCTCGAGAAAATCAAAAGTTTCAAAAATTTTTCCACGGAAAGGGTAGTTTAGGGTGGAGGAATTTTCTTCAATATCTTCGTGTTGCAGCCTTGAAAGATATTGAACTTACATATCAACATTGGCTTTTAACCGACTTTTCGTTTTTGAGTTATGTGCATACACACACGGGCCTTTTTCTAAGAATGCTCCTTTTCTTCTTTTTTTCTTTTTTTTGTTTTGGATTCCGGGTGCTCAAAACACGTTTCCCGTGAAGTCTCGGCATCCAAATTTTCGGTCCAATACAATACTTACCCTACTTATTATACGAAGTAGAGAAAGTAGAAATGAATGCTTGTTTGTTTGACCCTTATGGGCTGCTACACCATTCATTTGAAAAGGATGAATATTGATAAATCTAAATGTTTTTTCTTAGAAAAGTTTTCATGCTATTTTACTAAGTATCGTATTACATTCGTATTAGATAGCGGTACCAGAAAGTTGAAGTGGGTGCCTGCTCCAAGAAACCATGGTTGTACAGTTTTGATTAAAATATCATATATTTAAGATATTTTATATTGCAAATAAATTGTATATTTTGAACGGCCTGCAAAGTTCTCTTTATTTGGAAGACTTTTTATACAATTTTAACTGATTTCCAAAATATACTAAAACTATAGCACCCTTAAAAACACAGTTTATTGCAAACAACTTGACTTGTGTAAGTGGTAAGCCGTAAGGGATATACCAAATCTTATCACAGAAAATGTAGATCCTGTTAAAACACGCGTTGTCTTTTTTTTTTTTTTTTTTTTTTTTTTTTTTTTTTTTTTTTTTTGTGGACTGAACCTTTTCGGAAATATTCCTTGTTATTTGTGTGAGTTTCGCAATTTTTGTACTTTTCTCAAATGGAAGGACGTTATACAATTTTTTTATCTCTTGGCCTTGCAAAGAGAAAGAATTTCAAACTTCATATAGTGACTTGCTTTAAAATAATTGATAATCGGTCAAAACGTACTGTTTTCCGATATTCTCGTGCAACAAGGACATCAGAAATGATATAATCTCTACAAATGTTTATCTCAACTAACATGAAGAAGTTAAAGGAATATGTGTTTGTAGGAATGGTTAGTACAAGAGTAGAGAAAGTTATGTCAGTGCAACACATCAGATTTCTGTGACATCAGCTATTTCTGAGCTGCCTGTTATTATTGGTTTCAATTGTTTCCAATCCAACGATAGGCTTTTGCGATAGTGTGGAGCCTTCAAAGTAAACAGGGACAATACAGGTGCTTGTAGACGAGCCCTATCTGCATAGAATTGCAGATGAGCCGTCTGCCAGCAACCTCGTTGTCGCACGTGCTCTGGCCACTAACGACGAAAACATCTGCACCCCTTTCATCGCCAAACGTGCAAACGCTTTGGCCCTCGAGGACAATTTTAAAACTGGGCTTGGTGCAGCATTATTTTAGACAGTATTGTTTACGATGAAGCCATGTTGACCACGGATGGACTAGTTTTAAATTCAGGAAACAAGCTTGTGTTGGATTACGTCAATCCGTATTCTGTTGTGGACAGGAGACACCAGCAGATGTTTTCTGTGAACATATGAGTCGGAATAACCTCAGCCATGTCACTGACACATATTTACACCCCTCCCTACCCCCGCTTTCGATAAATGGATATGTTTCATTTACTGCAAAACATTTTACCTGTATTTTTGGAAGTTGTGTCTGTGCGTATTCGACGTTGACTGTGACTGCGAAGTGATTGCGCTCCCCATTTCTCGAGAACTTCTGGGTCAAGATCTTACAGTGAAGGTTATACATATGTAAGATCTGTCAACTCAGAATGGTCTAATAGTTGCAATCTGTGACCTTGTTTGTCACAAGTCAGGATTCTCACACCGAGTAGCAGTTCCTGCGTCGATGTCCACTTTGCGGTGAAAATTAACGTCGCCAACTCGAAGAGTTCAGAAATAATGTGCATTATTTGAGGAAATAATATAACCCTAACAATAAATAATGTAGTTTTAAAATATTCTGCAGACATCGCTAACACCTCAATCACTTCAATACTGTTATGGATAGAGTAATATTGTCACAAACTGGCACTAATAACAATATCCCCAATTCTAAATTGATCAGAAATGAAACTAGCATCTTCCTTAAACGAGTCACACGTGAAAAAATAATTAAAATTATAAAATCTAAAAGAAACTGTTTCTCGGCCAGGCCTGATGAAGTACCGGATATACCGACAATAGAAGGAGCTAGGCCATATTACGAGATACAGGATACCCGTATAATTCCACCTTTGGGGCTTACTTTGAAGAGGGTTTTTAATCTTGCGTGGTTTGGCTAGTACATTGTTTCAGAGCATGTAAGGAAAGTTGACGTGACTTATGACAAGTAAGGATGCTTACAACTGCTATAAATAAAAATATTGGTTTCATAATTTGAAAATATATGACGAACGTCTTATTCTTTGCAATGTATATTTCAGAATATTACTGTAATTCCTTCAGACTTTCAACAAATAATAATATCGTTAGAATTTTGAATAGATTCAGTAAATATTCATTTAAAAGCTTTGGGATAATTTGAACAAAATGCCTAGAGCATTTTGCCATTGAATGTTCGCCTATATATGATATTACTATTTTCTTGTGTGATTCAATAATATATTGGCACTCAAGATTAACAAAATATTGCTATAGTTTACACTTCAATGTTTTGTAACATTGTATTTGTTACGTTTGTGTGTTTTAATCTCAACTATGTACAAATTATCATTCCATGTTGGCAATAATTATTTACTTACATTCTCTGGTTATACACTAATTCCAACAGGAAAATGTCACTTATTCATATTTTTCTATGTACTTTTAGACAATATTGCTATTATTTGCTGTGTGATGTTTTTCCTCTGCATGCACTATTTACATAATACTTTTATCATTAAATGTACTAAATGTTCGGGAAATCTTGTTCTTCTACGACAAACGCGGGTTTCACATAATGATACCATGCACAATGGCACCTTCTGTACCAAAAAATGGCATATTTCCGTTTCGCATTGTTGATGGAAATTTCTGAAGCTTCTAAACCAATTTAGCGTGATCATACTGTTTCGTTTTTGTAACGCTAGTTTTATTAACTGATTTGTTATGTATCGTTGAGCTTATTGTATAAAATAATTTGGTTAATTGATACGCTATTGCACAATAATATTACAATCCCCTTGTTTGAAATTATCGTTTGAGTATCGTTTATTCACAAATGTCTTTTTACGTGACATTATTTCCTGCCGAATAATGTGTTATACTGCTTAATTAAGAAAAGACTTTATGAATTACACTGAAATAAATTGTGAAAATTATGTTATAAGAAATTTGTTAACGATAGTCATATGATAAGATTCGCAACAGACAGCGATCGTGAAAAGTTAAGTAGATAAGCAGGCTCAAATATTGTTTTATCAACGAAGAAGATGTGACTGGATAAGTTTTGCGATAGAAGTGATTGTATCAGAATATAAGTTGTTAATCAGTGCTGCTATTACATAGAAAAATTCATCAAAATAAAAGGTTTACGTTATTTGTTTATATTACAGCATTATTTCAAAGCTTATATTCTAGATACCATTTCGCATCATCACCCTGAGGAAAATAGTCATCTTCATACAACAGTTGAGTCTTACCCGGGGCAACTAGGGGACAAAAAAGTAAAGATTACAATTGCAATATGCTGCACTGAATGCAGTAACATTTTAACAAGATCCCCAAAACAGAAGTAACGTAAAAGGTGATGCCAAACATTTAAATAAAAATCCGGTCCCAGTACAACAAAATAGTTCCATATGAAATTATCAAATGGATACGCAAACACAGTGTGTGCGTAAAGTCATGCGCAGGTTTGACCGGTGTTAGAAAAGAAACGAAACAATATATAAAATATGAAACCTTCACCAAATGAAAGAAAAACTTTCCAAGCTTGCATGTGGATGTGGTTCCCAGTGTTCACCTCAGGGCTGTTACACTCATACTCAATGTAAACATGTGGAAGTTTAGAAGTACATGCCCTGACATGTTCACACAATGTCAATGTGGCCTCACAATCTTCTGGAGAAATCGTTCAAAATTGTCGATGTCATTAAGCATCTTTATTCCAAAATCAAACCGTTTCTCTCTATCAGTTGAGCGGATAGCGTGTAATACTCATAATTTCAGTCTGTAAGCGCAAAAGTGGAGAATTGGTCTGAAGTTTGGTCTGAACACGCGTCATGGATTCAGATTTAGCCAGTAATAATAACGCTGAACTTTCCTTTACACCGTCTAATTTTGTCTGAATTGGCGCGATCGGCCACGCGATTTGCTTCATTGTTGTTTCATCATACCTGCTCGCGCACAACAACGAAAATCATGATGAACACTCTTTGAAATAATCATTAATGCAGCATATATTCCATCCTTTGGTTTGGTCTCCTTTAACCATCATAAGAATTCATAACTGCATGATATAGTTATTTCATGAAATATTGATCTATTCTAAAGCCGCGGCACCAATACTATATTGCTTCAAAAGAACCTTAGACAAATAGCCTTTGCTAATTTAGGGCAATCAGCTGTGATGTCTAGCTCTAAATTACGTAGAATAAAGTTGAGTATATAGCACAAAAGTAGAAGCCAATGGTGTCACGACTGAAACATTAGAGTTCCGTGTCCACTTGTGCTCAGAACGTCGTAACAAAGTTATGGTGCCGCCACTCCTGGTTCCAGAAAACCACCTTCCTCCACAAGTTTAGCGTTTACAAAGCGGCGTTTCAGATAAACGTGCATCAAGCCGCTCTTTTCTGGGATATGTGTAACAGTAATTAAGAGAGTTGGGCATGTTGTCTCCAAGCCGCTAATTGGACCAATTGCAAACCAGAGAGAAGCTCTTGACGCTTTGTACCGAGCTTGTTATCTCAAACTTTGGTCCCTGCTGCACTGCAAGTGGTTTGGAAACAGGATGGCCTACTTTCTTTCTTAGAAATGTACACTTGGTTTCATATATACCGTCCCTACAGCTTCAGGTGACGTTTACAATCTTCTTACCGGTATGTGTGTGGAGCGTCTACTTTGTTTTTGACCAAGCAGTGGGGTGTATTAGCGACCTCGAACTGATTTTTTTAAATGAAAATGACCAAATTTAATATTAATAATAATAATAATAATAATAATAATAATAATAATAATAATAATAATAATAATAATAATAATAATAATAATAATAATAATAATAATAATAACAACAACAATAATAATAATAAATATAATAATAATAATAATAATAATAATAATAATAATAATAATAATAATAATAATAATAATAATAATAATAATAATAATAATAATAATAATAATAATAATAATAATAATAATAATAATAATAATAATAATAATAATAATAATAATAATAATAATAATAATAATAGTTATTCACATATCAGAAATGGAGACAGAAGATAGGAAATTTCCTCGGGATTTATTTTTTACCACTCCTAACAAAGGCACGAAAGTGCAAGTGCTTAGTTAATAGTACGAACAATGGAGTAGATAATGCTTAAATTTTGTGATGAGTAAACCACTCTCACACAATGGAAGTTTGCACTTACCTTCGGGGAATACATCACTGAAATTCTCAAAGTGGAAGTCTCAATAAAACTGGTATTAGGACTGCGCCTGCGAAAAAAAATAAGAAAACAGATCAAAATTAATTTCAACTTTGATATTGTTACCTTTATAGTAGCAGTCTTTAATTAAATTATTTTTATTCAAGAGATGAGCTTTTGGCACTTTTTGTTAGCACTTTTCCTTTTTTAAACCATTCTATCCAATTCTCAAAAATTGTCGTTTACCATTTCAAAACCAACAAAGTAAAACTGTCATGTAATTTTAGACTTAAGTTAACTGTATTCACGTATGCTAAAGAGAAAATGTCCCACGAGCAAAATTTGTATGGAGCAGACACATGCTGTATATTTTGAGCTAAATACCTTTTAAAAGCTTCACAATCTTTTAATAAATTGTTAAATATTCCAAAGTAGCCCAAGTTTATGGGTGCTCGCTAGTCATCCATTACTGGCTCTCTATTGAAAATTAGCAAATTTACAGCATCACAAATGCCATCTCAAAGTTTATTCCAAGCACATTTCCAAGGAGCTGTGCTGCAAGTAAGGAAATCAATCAATGAATCAATATACTTAAATGTATATCGCAAAAACTAGGTTATTTCTGCTTAATTGTTGGTCTTACAGAACTTCAACAAGAACTCAGAAGTTTCAAAACTAAATTATGAAACAAACACGTGTTTTCAAGGCCTAGCAGCTTATGGTTTCGCCTTCAGTGTGAGATATTCATGTGAAACATGTTTCCTCAGTTTTTAGGAAATTGGAATGGAGAGGTTTTCTGTATGATCATGGAAAGTTGTCAGGCAATAAACGTTTAATCGCCGATTATTCCGCATATGCATACTACTGCAAACATTAATTTAAACGGAGATTAAATGACCCCTCGTCAATGTTAACTGTATCTATTAGTTGATATCCCATTTTCTCAGTTACTGTATGTACACACATTTTACCATTTATATCTATTGAGCCATTTCTATTAGTGTGTTTATTTTAAGGCAATATGCTCCTACATTTTTATTTTTTTTTTTCTTACAGCCTTTGTGTGAGATTTATCTGAGCCGTTTCAGAACTATATTGCGGGTTTGCTTTAGCAGTAAAGTTCCATGAATAGCTGGAGAAATTAAACTCTACTTTGCAAGGTTCCTCGAAAAATTGGTCATTTATTGTAAATATATTAATGCAAAAATGTTACTTTAATAACTGCAGATAGTAAACAGGCGTTTATAAGAAATAAGTTTAAGACTGGAACAAATAACAAGGGATCTTACATCAAAGTATTCGAATATGATGGAGCTTCCTGTAAATCTTAAATGAAACCACATAAATCTTCAAAGATTTAACTAAAAACCTAAACTAGAATCTAGGACAGAACCTGTAGCTCAGTCGGTGAAGGAGCCCCACAGATTGGAAATGGTATTTTTTCTTTAGCCAAGATTATTTCCTATTCTCCCCAGAGTTTAGAAGCGTGAATAGAGTGGGAATGTGTGTGATCTTATATAGCAAACTAAGAAAAACCACTGCATTCGAAGAAATTAATTGTTCTTTCACACTAGCCGTGTGAAGGACAAAGTTTGTTAAGGTAGAATAAGACTGGAAAATTCAGCGCCATATCACCCAGTCTCCATCCAGTTGTTCTAACCACTAAGCTACCATGGCAACCTGCCGATGCGACATTAAGTTCTGCAACTGACTTGCATTTTCCCCGGTTTGATTGAAGTTACAGTTGGTTGCATATTGCCATAGTACTCAATGGTCAGAGCAACCGGACGGAGAGCGAGATATCCATGTTTCAAATCCCAGCTAAGGCATTAATTTTGCAGTCTGATTCTACTTTTCAGTGTATATGAGCTAACACCGACAATCGATAATGTAAAGGTAAAAGGTCGCTGATATGGTCATTGTAGTTAAAGCTGTGATATAAATGGAACAATTAAAAAATGATCTAAATCACAAATGTATATAGCTAAATAATTGAGAACATTATAGTCAATCCTCTAGTCAATCAAAACTAGTAAATCATATATCAAATTAGTTATAAATGTGCAAATCTTAAATGGGCATTCAAAACAATGAGTATCTTTACATCAGTTTCTCAATTCAATATATTATGCAATAAAGTGGATCTGCGGTGGTATACAGCGATCTGGATAGGATAACTATATGGTCTACATGGACAGCTAACACACAACTACTACAAAAATACATCCCCTTTAAGTTCATCTTATTGAGCTTATAATACACGTGCAGGAATTTGTATTATTAAGCATGCTACATATTATGGAATGGAGACTCAGACATAAAATTTACTTTCGATATTATGTAAGTAAGGAAATAACACAAAACTGTGACCAACGGGATGTACCAAAACCATTCAAGTAGACATTACTTCAATACGGATGGTACAGCAATGGAAAAATTATTGAGCGCACTCTGAGAGCTTCGTATCGCAGCGCAGTTTACACTGGTCGGTATTTGCAATATGCAGTTAAACTAGTTCGTGAGCGTTTCTGTGCATGTTGGCGAAGAACGGTTATTTTGATTGTAGCCTGGTTGCTATTTTATGTTATAAAGTAATAAACAGTGTCTTACCTCGCTGTGTACAAGCTTGTTTTGGAGCATAGAGCACGCGCCATGTGTGAACCATGCTCTGGTTACTTCGTGTACTTCCGTGAGGCCGAAGCTACACTTAGAAAATTTACAGCGCTCAATCCTTTTTTCCATGGCTGTACATTCATCAGAAATATTTGCAGTATAAATTTCCCTACTAACAGGCAATTTGAAGATATGATTACAAGGACATCTACAATGTAGAGCTGTGACCTAATTATCAAACGAAATATGGCCCACCCTCTAGATTTATCTAACAAAAAATCGCATGTACTACATTTACACAATTTTTTCACCCATTTTACAACAACTATCATTACAAAAACCTCATTCTTCCATCTACTTTATGTAAATGGAGAAAAACATTTCCAGAAATGCTGTTATTGCTACTCCGTTATTGGTACAAGGTACAGGGGAAACAGTAGCTTAAGCAATTGTCAAATATTTTAAGAGTGAGTCGTTGAAATTCCGTTCTCTTTGCATGAGCACAAAAACAAATCTAATCTATTACATTCACATCACTTTCTCCGCCCTCCACCCTTTATTAGTGGATACACAAATTATTCTTACGAAAGTTTATTTGTCCAACCGTATCATTAATTTTAACTGTTACAAAGCTTTGCAGAATTAACTGTTACATGTTCCGTCGTAATTGCAAAGAGAAAAGTTATAGTCAAATGATAGAAATGAACGCTATGCGCTGGTCCTAAATGTCCATACTCTTTCTATGCATATGCGAGAATCTAGTTGAAAATCGACAAGATACTTGAAGGATGGTACTGCGAATCGCTAATAACCGATATCTCGGAAATAAATTGTAAGTTTTAAAGAGATTTACATTTTTTGTGTAGTACTTTTCCTCTATCGTTTAAGGTGAACAAATAGTGAACAAATTTGACATATTCAACTGAACATTTATTATGAAATGATTTCACTAATGGAGCATTGCAAATTACGCTGTAGATTGAAACCTGAATTTTTAAGTGAAATCTCTTTCTCTCAAAGAAGTGCATAGTGAAAAATCAAATGTTGAACTGTTTGCCTTATTACATATATGTATGAGGCGCGTCCATAAAGTATGTTTCTCACTCTCCCACAGGTGGCAAACCATATATTGCGTAAAGCAACTGTTATACATGATTGAGTACTGATGTGGCATGGCATATATGCGCTAGCAGAATTTCCGGAGTTTTTCCAGTTTCCGTCGAATATGAAATGAAGTCTGTGATAAAGTTTTTGAATGCAGAAATCATAGCTCCATTCAAAACAAGCGGCATGGGATGCTTAATGCTAGAGTTGTATTGCTGCATGATAACGCCCGGCTACGCACAGTTTGAGGGCTACAGATCTCCTGCACAAGTTCGCCTGGGAGTCGTTTAGTCATCCACCTTATATTCGCTTCTCAAGAAATTCCTGTCTGGTCAGTGTCAGTATTTTCCTAATGACAGAGAGACAGAGATGACTGTCACACAGTGACCCCAATTCCAGCGGCAGACTTCTGGACACAATGATACAAAATATGGTCTCAAGGTGTTTGAATTTCGTTGGTGAATATGTTGAAAAGTAGCTCAACACTTTCTGTATCTGTTCCAATAATTATTTACATTAAGTAGTATTTTGTTTCTGTAAACAGCCGCAGGGAAACATACTTTCTGGTGCGCCTCGTATACAAGGAATCTTCTGCACTCTTAAATCTTTCAAAAGAATTACCTATCAAATTTTTCGTATCCATTCATAATTAGGAATACACAATTAGATCTAAACGGTCTTGCACATTAGGAAAGAACTCATTCAAGGTGTATAAGCGTTCACAGTCTTATCACAATAAACACTACTAAATAAATGACGCCAACTACATTACTGTAATGCTTCAAAATAAAATTATTGGAACCAAAAGTGTTCCCGTAGTATTAGGCTCTTTAACGCAAATAATGTATCAAGTTGGTTAGATAAAAATTAGTTTTAAAACCAGTTATTGTGATGGCATAAAGAACTTATATCTTTTGCCACTTATATCTTTTGTTGGTGAACTATATCATTTCTAACTTTTGATGTGATCAATGTCCTTGTACAGAGGACATTCAAAACAAAAGAATTAGATATCTGGGAACTATTGCTGCAGAGGCGCTAATTGCTTAAAATTTAGTTTTAAATTAACTTTTAAGCATACTGAAATTAGATATGTGGCACAATAATTAATAGTTTACGTAAAGGTAATACGAAAAGCTTAAGGTATTCAGACATCTGTGCATTCGGTATTAATACAGACTAATTGTTTGACGTCACAGATGGGGCACGCACCCACGCGAGCACACACAGTTATATGCACACTTTCACAAACAAACTGGTGTATATACAGCTCACTCTAGAGATACAGGGAAATCTAATTTGATGAGAGCAGTACACCCGAGAATTGAACCCAAGCCCACCGACTGGGAGATAAGCACTATAATGAAGACCTAAGTACATTCCTCTAAAAACACTGTTAGTGCATTGCCCACTTACGTACCTAAAATATTCTGGTGGTTCTTTAATGTTTTGTAAAAATGGTTAATGGTAATTCATTTTCTGTTCTGCATGAAAAAATGCTTTCGAATGAATGCATGTTCCCTAGACAGATCGTTTGCACCGAGTTGAATGGCGTAATCCATTTTTTGCTTTCTCTACTACGTATAGTAAGTAGAGGAAGTGTTGTATTCCACCCAAAACATGCGATGTCCGAGGTTTCCTGAATCCAAAAAAAACGGCATTTTTAGAAAAGATCCGCGTATATGTGCGTCTGTCTGTCTGAATGTGAACAGCATACCTCAAAAACTTTTAGGTGAACGTATTTTTAGACCAACTTATGTCGCGAGCTTGAAGTTAATGTATTTAAGTAGGTTACTGGTAGCCACAACGATATACAGTGGAGCATCAAATATGATTTAAGAAATGTGTATTAAATTCAAGGTGCATTACAGCAAATAAAGTCGGCCTTACTGGCTCTAAATATTATTTTGTACTTGACTTCGAGGTGTAATTAGTGGAAGAAAGCAATATTTTTGCTAATTTTTGCTGAATAGGGTATGATTTTTCCTAAAAGGCGTTTATATTTATTAATTAAAAGCAGTGATATTACTAATTTTGTCAGAACGTAATAAAACCAGCGTTGTTTAGAAAGTTCACTAATCATTAGATCGTGAAAATAATGTAGTGAGCAGGAAAATTACTTCCCTTTTCTTAAAGGCTATAAAGCTATTCAACAAATATTTAAAGAGGATTGAGAATAAGATGGGATACGATAATTAGGTACAAACAGAATAAAATATTTCAGAGATGCTGGAGAGGTACAGGGGACACGGCACCACCTTCCTAACGTTAATATCAGGAACGCCTTCGAGACGTGACCAGATAATTCTGGATGCGTCCTTTCCCTCTGCCTCCCCGAACATACTGCGACAGTTACATAACGGGGTGTACTCACAATTGAATTAGTTCGTGATTTTATGTGACATAAATTGCTATTCTTCGACTGGTGACGTACAGTGAGAGCTGCTACTAAGGGAGATTAGAGAGGTCCTGTATTCGATACCGCCGCTATGACTCAATAACTCTATGACAACTTGCGGAGGGGGACATAGTAGCTCGACCGAGAGGCGATCTTTTGTGCCTATGCTCCAGTCGGGGCACCCTTCTGATGGATGGATGAAGCGAATGGATGCTAAGGACGGCTGAAACGTTTTCACAACAGAACAGAGGGCAGGGTTCCTACAATTTTCCAGTTAAAAGCACCCCGGCGGAACCGGCTTCCCTCACCCCTCCGGCTTGTAGCATCCCATGTGGGTGGCGGCGCCGTGGCCGAGCGGTTAGCGCGCTCGCCTACCACCTAGGCGGCCCGGGTTCGATCCCAGGGACCCGCATGTGGTATTCGTGGTGGACGAAGCGGCGTCAGGGCGGGTTTTCTCCGGGTGCTCCGGTTTCCCCCGCCATCTCATTCCACCGGTGCTCCATCTTCATTCCATGTGTCATCAGAGTCACCGCCTGCGGTGCCGTAGTAGTAAAAGCGGGCGTTAAACACTACAACAACAACAACATCCCATGTGGGCCTGAAAACCAGTTACAGTTATAATACATTCTTTTCCCAGTATCGATTATTGTTATACATCTTCATACGAAAACTTATTTGTCTATGTTCCTCATATTAATAGAGATAAGCCTTTACAAAAGGGTTTCATTAGATATATAATGCAAATAACGCCATCGATATTAGGTAACGCCCGATAGGTATACAATACCCCTAAAGTACAGATAGTGCGGGTAGGCTTTTAACTGATCAATTCTACTAAGAAAACTACCGTAGACTTATGATAGTCTACGGTAGCCTACGGTAGCTCTACAACTCCAGTTTCTTCTGTACCACCCTCTCAACATATCTTTCCCCGTTCCATTCACTTCAAACATTTCTCGGATTCTTGTGAATGTTAAATTTGATAGCGTACCAAATTCCACCCTCCAGCAACAGCCTCTATTTTCCAATAACGTTCAGTATTCACTTATCTTCATCGAACGATACGTGCATTGCAATATTTCTTTATAAACAGATGGACGTCTTTCTATGCCTCCCATAAACTGAATCATAAACAAAAATTCTGCTTATTACTCTCGACATTTGCGTCTCTTAACGTTGCATTGTGAATCGCGCTTTAGACTTTTGTGACATATGCAGATGGCGTTTCCAATTTGTTATCTGGACGCGCGTAAACGTGTCTACCAAGCTAGTTCATGAATTCGTTCCAATATCGGCACAACTGTCTCTCACACTTGTCTAGTACCCGCTTCTTAACGCTTTAAATGCGACTTTAGCCCTTTTAAACTCTAATATAAAACGCACTTGTTCTTTACCCTTTTCTAGTTGGCTTTTATTGCAGTCACAGTTTTTCCAATTAGTATGCTAAACCCCTGTTAGGTTCTAAACCTACTTCCAGTTTATTAATTCGAAACATTTCTTTATATGTTTTCAGTTTGCAGTGCTAATTTTTGTTGTTGCGTCTAAGAAGTTAAAGTATCATTCACTTAATGACAACTTGTGGAAGGGGACTTAGCACCTCGACCGAAAGACGATCTTTGGTGCCTCTGCCCCGTCTCCCCCCTGAAGGATGGATGAGGCGAATGGATTCTAAGGGCGGTAGGAACTTGCCACGACGAAGCATGTGGCATTTTCTCAATTAGAAGCACCCCGGCGGAGGCTGGCTTAGCTCTCTCCCTCGGATTTGTACCATACCATGGGAGGCATGGAAACCTTCCAACCTGGGGAACGAGATTACACTTATTCACTCTGCCGTGCTGCTGCCGCGATGCTCACCGACGCTTTCAACCCTGAAAGAAACCTAACGGGATGAAGGGTGAAATGAAATGATTAATGTAACGAAATGAAGGGACAGAAAATTCGGAGGATATGGAAATCCTACCCAGCATTCGCCTGGCGACCCGGGAAACCTCCGAAAAATCCATCGGTCAGGAAGTTCGGCAGCGGAGATCGAACCCGCGACCTCCCGAATGCGGGCCACAGACGCTACCACCTGAGCCATCCCGCTTGGTTGAAGTATCATTAGTAGGTACACAAAATATTTAAAAAATCGGATGTGTTAAATTCACATGACTTTCTCTGTCTGTTCTTCAACTATTCCTGAAAACCCTCATTTTTTTCTATCTGCTTTACGTTAACCGAGATAAATATTTGTAGAAATTGTTTCATTACATATTTCCTTATAGATACAACGGGAATACGAGAATGCAGTAGACTTAAGCAATAGTTAAATCCTTTAAGATCTGCTCGCTATGTGATAGCTTTGAAATTTTGGTCTCTCTGTCTAGGAGGAAAGACGAATTACTGCTTTCTATTTGAGAAAAGTGGTAGTATTTGAACATTCAAACCAATAACAAGGAATATCTCGGAAATAGTTAACCCATTTGAGGCAAAAATATTATTTTTCTTTTCACTAATGAAATCTCCATTCTCTTCTGCTTCCATATATATGGTTTGTTTTACATTTTATAATTCTAACAGTCGCATTTAAATAATATATTGCACCTGCCACGCCCTTTTGGTATTTTAGTTTTTTGCATTTTTCCATAACTTACAATTTTCTACATGTAGATATTACTTTCTCCAAAACTATTTCATCTTGAAGTTCAAATTTTAAGAGCTGCTAAAAGATTATATTAACTTGAAAATGAGTAGAACAGTTTTGCCACATTTTACATATAACTTAAATTCTTTAATGTTATTTATTGCGAAAATTGTACATACAAACAACTTTTCGAAAAACTAATACACTAATTTTGTCGAAAATACTCCGTTTTACGTGATGTTCACATTACAATACTGACGTATTTTTAATTTGTAGATCACTGTGTTTAATTACGATCATTACTTAACGAAATCTACATTTTTGTTTGTGTAGTAAGGTTTTGTCAATTTCTTACTCCTTACTAGTTATCCAAAAGTCATTCAGAATAAAAAAAGGACTTCTCAGACTATTTCCATAAAATAGTTATTTATCATGAAATTATCTTAAACATGCGTTATTTTAATAAACATTCTTAGAGCCATCTTTAGAAGATAAAAATTTACGGAAACTCTTCCATATAAGGGGTGGCTTGGGGTTGGTTAATTCTTTCAAACCTCTTCGTGCTGAACTTTAATACTACGTTTTGTATTTAATCGACTTTTCGTTTTTTTAAGTTATGCTGCTCACAGACACAAAAAACACACGTGGATCTTTTAAACTTTTTAAAAATTACTATTGTTTTAATTCAGGGAGTCTCAAAATATGTATTTTAGGTAAAATATCAGTATCGGATTTTTAGGTGAAATACTATACTCCCTCTACATACTGTAAAATTGTAGTAGTAAGTAATATATTGTGACAGTATGACCACTACTGACACCATCTTGACAAAATTATGTCTACTTACATTTTTCTGTTACTTTATTTTCCTTCTAATCGAACCACAAAACAGATTTTTAATTTATTGTCGTTATCATAATCTACAATTCGTCGTGACCTTGCAACTCAAGCTGTTCTGTCCAATCGTAACATTCACACGTCTTTCTTTGTCTCACAAATTGCTTCCGACGATCACGCTCACTAAAACTGCTTCACAGAACAAACAACTCCTACCTGACTACTCAATGTCTACAGCTGTCTCTGACGACACACACACTCTCGCAAAACTGACTCTACACTCACTTATAAGGAACTGCTAACAGCTGTCTCATTCAACACTTAAAGACTACAAAGAACTCGCTTGCCATGTTGCCCGCTTGCTTATATCGAGAGAATGATGTAGCACGGATATTTCTCGAAATTCACCTTTACTCTCACCTCTCACAAACAAGCCGGCAGTCGACAGCTTAGCGAATAGTATGGAAACATTTTCTTCTGCCGCGCTCATTATCGTCCTTGTTTTGACCACTCCACTGTCGTCTGCCAGATATTTACAATCAGTGGTAAGAAACACCGAGCTTCTCTGAGGTGTCCGCCGAATGGAATGAGGTTACATGACCTTGAGCATATTTAATATTGCTGCCGGTTGGCGTCACAACAGTATTTTTGTTTATAGATTTTTCACATTCACCTGAACAAAAAAGAGCCGCATGAAAATAAACAGATGCGTTTCTACTACATACGGTCCGGTCTTGCTTTTCTTCTTCTTTCTTTGAAATGAGTAAACAGATTTTAAGTGATCATTTCAAGAACCTATTACATTTGATTTATTTAAAGAGAGATTTTGTCATTGAAAAATATTCATAAAACGTAACTTGTTGATCAAAAACTACTCAGATTATGGAATTCAAAAATCACAAGTGATCATACTTTTAGAAAATCTGAAATGTGTTAGTAGAAGGTAGAAGCTCTTAATTCTTCCCTTAACGTTACAAACCTGCCGAATGAGGTTAACTATTTAGCCAAATCCTCAGCCCCAATCAGCCCGATTTAAATGTTATAACAAAACGCACCCTTCGGGATTGCTCTGGTAAGCCTCGCTGTGTACCTGTGCTAAAGTTCGCTTTTTGTACCATCGAGCTGCAGGGATTCTGCGAGCTGTGATCATTGAACTGTGCAGTTCAGCCGTCTAGACACAGTAATGCCGTTTAGGGGTCATGTGCCCTGTCTCAGCGTAAAGAGGAAGCATATTATGCAAAGCCGAGAGTGAACGGCGAGTTTACAACATGAAATATGAACTTTCGTCACGAACAGTAAACGCAAATGGTCATTCATGCAAATGGACCTCACTCCATGTCGAGATATAAGGGCCTATTTTCTTTCTCTGATCTCAGTACCTTCACTTTGAACTTCCTCGACAGAAAAACACAAACACAGGAATGAGGTAAAGGTCAAAATTATGCATTTGCTTAACTTATCACACAGGGTTTACCATGGTCATATAGGAGGCTATCACTGAGCGCAATACTCTAAGTCGCTACTGCTATTACTATTATTTATATTCTTATTGGTAGTACTAGTATTATTGTGACGCCGGGCGGCGCACAACTTCACACCACAGACCAGCCAGGGCACGTAACAAAAGCGCTTTAGTTCAAGCTTCCCCACACCACTCATGCGAGCAAACACATGACAACAATAAGTGCCACACGACAAAAAAGAGGTCTTCTAGGTCATTCGAGAAATGTCTGGTGGCCGGCTTGTTTGTGGACGCTCGAGAAAGATTTGGCTACGCCATTGCCGGCATAAAAGCTAAGTGTCTGAAGACAGGCAATATTTTTTGAGTCGATCAGTTTGTCAGTGAGTGCCAGACCACCGTGTCTGTCTGTCTGTCTGTCTGTGTGTGTGCGTGTGTGCGTGCGTGTGTGCGTGCGTGCGTGTGTGTGTTATTGTTGCGAAAGATACGTGGCGTCGAAGCGAAAAAGTTGTAATGAGTGTTGAGTGATAGTATCGTCGGAATTACTGTATGAGAGACAGAGAAAGTGAAGAAAGACAGTGAAAATTCAGTAGAAGAGAATTGTGTATTTGTGCAAAAATTTTGGAGGAAAGAAAAGTGATACAAAGGTAACGGAATTGGATTTTGTCATTTTGTCACATTATTATTATTATTATTATTATTATTATTATTATTATTATTATTATTATTATTATTATTATTATTATTATTATTATTATTATTATTATTATTATTATTATTATTATTATTATTATTATTATTATTATTATTATTATTATTATTATTATTATTATTATTATTATTATTATTATTATTATTATTATTATTATTATTATTATTATTATTATTATTATTATTATTATTATTATTATTATTATTATTATTATTATTATTATTATTATTATTATTATTATTATTATCATTATCATTATTATCATTATTATCATTATCGTTATCGTTATCGTTATCGTTATCGTTATCGTTATCGTTTTGTTATTGCTATTGTTATTGTTATTGTTATTATTATTAATTATTAATTATTATTATTATTATTATTATTATTATTATTATTATTATTATTATTATTATTATTATTATTATTATTATTATTATTATTATTATTATTATTATTATTATTATTATTATTATTATTATTATTATTATTATTATTATTATTATTATTATTATTATTATTATTATTATTATTATTATTATTATTATTATTATTATTATTATTGAAACAAGTCCCCATGATAACAAATAACCACCTCTTTAGTGTAATTTACATCTGCTTGCCATATTTAAATGAAACATTTCATTTAACGCAGAACTACATTAATGAAACACTGAAGATAATTTACGGAAGTGTCAAATACAAACAAATCTCCAGGGAAAAACATGTCATCTAGTCGATTAAAACCTTCAGTTTTTCGATTGTAGCTCATACCACTCCAACATATACGTTCATTAGCAACTCAAAAATGAAGAATTTTGGTTTGTGTAGCAAACATTCACAATATGAGGAGATTCAACAACGTGTTATGAAATCCTGACAACCATTCCGTACCGTCCGGGAATACTTGAAACGGCGTGATACTCAGAATTGCTAAATTGCAAACCTTTTTGTTAACTTTAATGGAACACCTTTGTAAGAAATCGTGTTATCTTACCAGTTAGTTCTCTAATCCCATTACACAAGCGCAATGCACTAAACGTTGTTTTGCACACTTGTATTCACAAACAGAATGTAACGAAACGGAAATTCAACGAATCCCACACCTGACACCAATGTGACAAAACGATAAAAACAGTCCAATTACTTTTACTTCTTCTGGCACCATATTTTTCTTCTAAACTTTTTCACAGTAACACAGTTTTCTTTTACTGGCATTAATACACTCTAAAGTCTTCCGTGATATTACAACTTACGACAGGATTTGCCTTTATTTGCCTTAAATATAACAATGCAGGCTCACTCGGATGATCGGAGTTCCTGGTTCGATCCTTCCGAATCTTGCTTCCCTGGGTGTGGTGATTTCCTATCAGTGTGGGAGGCAGGAAAAATATTTGCTTTGGCTAGTATTGCCTCGGAGGGTAAACAAGGATCTTTGCTTACAGGTAGGTAAGTGGTAGGAAGATCTCAGGTGAGGGATATAAACTGGAATATTCACTACACAAATTCGCCTCTAACACTGATACTGTATTTTCTGTCATAATCGTCCCCGCAGGTGTAATTGTTCCTGTCAAAACAACGTTATATCATTTTATTCACTTAGTTATCATTTCACTGCACGTATTTTATAGTTCTTGCTGCGACAATAATTATTATAGTCTTCCTGATATTTTTACTGAATAGACCGACTTAACACAGACCAATACCGTATGAAATGTGAGATTTTTCCCGCTCGGTTTAAGCAGCCTTCTGCCATTGGTCGTTCTTTTCGCACTCAACTCATGCACGAACTCTATTAACGGTTTCTAAAATTTTCCACTAGGGACATTATAACTCAGGCGAATATTACGTATATTAAATGAATTAGCAAATGTATGGTTCCTTGTACTATAAAGGTAACATATCTATATAAAATGTATCTTTTAAACAAAATCACACATTTACAATTTTAAAATACGACCTCAAACTCACACACTCACTTCTTGTAGCCTTAACTCAGTCCTTTCACTGTCTTTTTCTCACTTTGTCTCTCAAACACTAACTCCGATGATACGATCACTCGACCCTCATTAAAACTTCTTTACAACGCACGGTTGTCTCGCACTCACTGACACACTGACCGAGTCGTGTCTGTAACTGTAACTCACGATCTGCTGTTTCCTCGCCTCATTAAATAGCGGGGATGACATCACACGGATCTTTCATGAACTTCTTCAAACACGTAGCCAGATCTTTCTCGAAGACTCTGGAGAAACCCCCTTTTGGTTCTGCCGCTCGATTGTTGTTAGGCACGTATACACAAACATTCGCGCGAGGCAGCCAGACCTTTGGCGCGCTTGTTTGCTCACCGGGCTGGTATATGGTTGAAGTGGCTTAGCACCGCCCGTCCTTTGTTTTGCGCCACGCTCAGCATTACAATAATAATTAGGATCCTAGAATCAGAATAAACCATTCTTGTTGTATTAAATACCAAAAATGTTCAATTTTAAAGTAAAATAATAAAAATTATACTATCGAGAGTTTAAATTAACCTTTAAGTTCGTTTTACACATGGTTTTTAATCAGCATAGAAGCACAATTTTCCGCCCATTGTTGTTTAGCACGTAATAAAAAGAAATATTTCATATCCGCTAGAAAGATGGCATCACGAAAGCTTTCTTGTGACCCGGTCGTTATACGATCACGAAGGCACTGCTTACTTTGAGTTAACTCGCTCAAGTGGAAGAGCGTTCAGAATGCATGGCGTATCTTAATTATTGAAAATAAAACCCTAAAAAGAAAGAAGCTAGCCAACGCACCACGTAAAATGCATAGTCCGTCGCTTCGCTGCAATTATGCACTTCGTCGAGTTGTGGAGTTGGTAATTTGCTTGACTAAAACTAATTTTCACTTGAAAGTGAGCTTGAATTTCCGACTTTAGCTGAGACAGCTTCTGTTAATTTCTCCAAATATTACTTTAATTTCAAGGGGTTAATTAGCACAGCATGCCTGCATATGTTCTTCACTCTAATGCACACTCCGTCAGGGCAGCAGATTCTTCACAAACGCAAGGCGTTTTCAACTTTTAGGAACTAACAGATATGAATGAACACGTCTTTATTCTAAAACAGCTTAAAACATAAATTCACAAAACAATAATACAACAATAAATACAATAGAACAAACTGGAAACAACACTTAATAACGGTGACTGAAAACAGAATACCAAAACCAGTATACAACTATTCACTACGAGTAAGAAGAAACATGGGGAGACCTAGGAAAATATGGAAGTAGCAGAAATTTTGAGCCGGAATAGACCAATAAAAGATGTAAACTATGAAGATGAAGAAGATCTATTTTGCTTATGTTTTGTTCTTTATAGTATCATTGCAAAACAAGATTTTTTTCTCCTGTTCTGCCAATGTCCCTAGGTTTGCATATCAATGAGCATAGCGCAATGCATTTGTTAGAGAGAGATAGTAAAAGTAGAACGCTGTGGGTCGAATTCTGAATTTTCCGAAACGGAAGGTAGAATGAAAGCGCAAATTCATGTCTGAAAGGTCCTCGAAAACATGAACCGGTACTTGAGCTCCCCCCGTTTCGAGTGGACGCGTTTGTTTAGGTACAAACAAGGTCGGCGCTGGGGAAATATTTAGCAAGCTTTGCCTCAAGCATCATTGATAACCTGGAGCACAGAGGTCAGCACTGTAACTTCAAACACGCATTGAGTTAGAAACAGTTCAGCAGAAAATAATAAAAAGAAGCCATTCCCTGTTAAAAAAAAAAAAAAAAAAGTTTGTAGCAAGTTCATAAGAGATTCCGTTTCAAGAGCTCAAGCACATCTGAAAACAAATCGAGGAAGCCGCTTTAATGTCACTTATTTGTGAATATCTACCAATTTATATCTGGTTCTGTTATACTGTAGAGACCAAACGGAATGCCTCAGACGGAAACGTCTGTGGGCCGCGTTGGGAGGTCGTGAGTTCGTTCCCCGTTAACCGCGCACTTTGACTTGAGGTTTTTCATGGTTTCCTCCTTGTCACTGGTGGTGGCCTCTGTTCTGTAACAGGTTCCTGTCTTGGCGACGCTGCTGTAACCTATCCGGTGCCCCGCCCACGTATGGGGCTCCAACTGGGAGGGAGCCGCTGCGGGTGAGAGATCGTTGGGTATGATGCAGGAGACATCGGAGAGTTCTGTCTGGAATCGTTAGGGACCCCGTCATCATCGAGAGCTGGTTATCCTTCGGGTCATCCCCTCATCCCTTCCTCCCAGGGATCACATACACTGACAACAGATGCTATGCATTGTAAATCAAATATAGTAGAAACCCGCTAATCCGAACCCCGCAAATCCGAAGTTCCGGATAATCCGAACACGAAATACATAGCCAATGTTGTAGCACTTTCCTACCTATCAAGTCACTTAAGCACTTCCAGTTCTTCTTTTAACGTAAAGAAACGATGTTTTCGTTTGGTTTACATCGTAGTGCATGGTATAACACAAACAGCCACCTGTTCTGTATTAATTTATAAGCGAAAAACATAAATTACTGGTTTTTGTCTTTCCTATATTGCTGCATCTCACATGCTTCAAGGTACATATTTGCTCTTCTCCTGCGGCAGCAGTATAGAGTGCGGTGACGTCACCCGCCGAGCTAGTCTTCAGTGCGAGCATGTTCAACGGTTGATCTGACATTACACCGGCACTACCTGTCCTCCCCTGCATTAGAACATTAGGTGGCATTAGAATCCCTCTCCACCCCTCTCCAAGGAGTGGCACTGCAGACCAAAGATTCAGTATACGGTAATTCAAAACTATGCAACCCATATTTTCCCGATTTTAGTTATTTTCAAAATACATTACTTTTAAAGCTTGTGCTTATCTGAGATTTAAACACACTTTGCTTCTGTATTATTGCAAATAATCTTAATAGTTCTGCGGCAATGCATCTTTCGGTTTGTGCACTTAAATAATAGTATCTCAGTTTAAAAATTAGTATAGGTTGATATTTGCCAGGAGCTTAATATCCCGAATATTGACATTTCTACAAAAAATATGGCTTCTTAAGGGAAGCCACCACTGAAGTTTAGTGCAAAAATTGAAGTTCGTATTCCACGGCTTTAAAAATTCTTAGGGCCATAAGTCCTTAATCTGTTTTGATTTAATATATTATAATATCTATACTTCTATAATTTACGTCCAAAAAAACTAAAATAAAAATGTATTTTGTTTTGAACTGTGAGGTGTTTGAAAATTATCCTTTTCAGCACATTCACTTTTTTAAAATATTCCACATGATCTTTCCATCCAATTCTTCTGAAATTTGTCATGTAGATTACCAAAACAAAATCAATTAAATCTTCATATAGTTTGTTTCTCCTTTGTTGGTTTCTGAGTTGCTGATTTTTAAATCTATATAAAACTTCAAAAAAAAAAACTAGTAATTTCAAATGAAGGAATTTAAAAATTATTTTCTTTTGAACTAAGGCTAGTAACACAAACTATATAACATATTTGTGAGCTATAATCAGGTAAATTACATAGAATTTAAAAAAAAAAAAAAAAAAAAAAAAAAAAAAAAAAAAAACTTTTAAAATTGCATCCTGTGGATTCTTTGGCATGGGATAGTAAAATACGGCTTAGAATTTAATTACTGCAAAACTAATATACTGAAATTTAAAGCCGTCTAATGTTTATATGAGAAACATTCAAAATAAATATTCACCTAAATTGGTTTAGTGGTGCATTCCAGTAGTTCGAAGGCCATCATGCTGATTGCTATGCTGTGGAAGAAATCTTCACTCATCTCTACGATGTGCTATTCAGGTTTGTAAAACGCCATCTTCCTTTAGGGTGTACTTCGTTCTAAAAGTCATTAATAAAACTCAGGCCCTAAAGTTTGTACACAGAAGTCCGGATACAAATTCTGTACACATATCCGTTTGCATTACTGTTCTCTGGTTGCAGCCAACGGATCAATGCACATAACTGTTTACATACTAACTTCTGTGATTGTAACCGTTCTCCCATTTTTTTGTTTTTAAAAAAAGAATCAGGTGTACATAGCAACACGCTATTGGCGTACTGCAGGCGTCTGCTGTTACCAATTTGTTACATATCGTACACTATGGATAAAAAGTAGAATAAAATATATGTATGACAATGGCTTGAATCATGTTACTAACGCAAGGGTATCGCTTTATAATCTTTGTTTAAAAAAGATTCTTTTATTTGTTTGAGTTAAACTAAATTTTAACAAACTGCATTTTTTCAGTGCATTTTTATCTGACGCTTATGGTTTACTAGTTATCTGATGAAAATGAATAGAACAATGCTTTACATAAATACTTTACATAAATTTTGGATGTGCAGTGACCAGCAATTAAAGGACCTGATTGTCCCATAACGGCGCCGTGGCCGAGCGGTTAGACCGTCCGCCTATTACCAAGGCGGCCCGAGGTATTTATAGTAGACGAAGCGGCGTATGGGCGATTTTCTCCAGGTCCTCCGGTTTCCCCCGCCACTCATTCCACCGACTGTTCCATCATCACCTTTACCTTCATCCATTTCGCCTGCATTTCACATCATCCTCTTCCTCACTCTCATACCTGGTGCTGGGCTGATCACCCGCTTGCAGGTCTTCACTCTGTGTGGCCCATAAATTCGTCTACTCACCGACAGGCATCTGACTACAGGCACAGACTTGTAAGTCCTAGAGGGTGTGAGTCCTTCTTACGGGAGGATAATCAGATAAAGAAGAAGAAATTTGTGTCATCGTTTGTTACACTTTATTTTTATTTGGGTATTAGAAGAAGTTTTCATTAATTTTGTTTGCTTTAGAGCCGGTGATCTGATTTTACAGATCGGGCAGATGAAACCGGCCTGTATTAACATTAATTTATAAACAAACTTCCAATGCTTTGAAACAAACTTTAATGGAACAAAATAATAAACTATAATAAAATTCATGAATCTTCATAATAAATGTTGGAAGTGTCCTCCTTCTATGCACGTCTTAAGAGGTTCATGAAAACACGTGTAAATTCCTCATGGGTGATACTGCGGATGCAATCTCTGATGTTATCCTTCAGATCATCAAAGGTGTGCGGATTCTGCTCGTACACTTTTCCCTTCAAGTACCCCCATAAACAAAAACTACATGCTACAAATCTGGTGATCGCGGTGGCCAGAATTTTTGCTCGCAGTCTTTTCTTCAGTGAACATCCGAAGAATACGGGTAAGTGACATCTCAGATGTTTGACATATTGTCCCATCTTGTTGAAAGAAGCAGTAATTGTGTTCCTCTTCTGTCAGTTGGGAATAAAATTCATCGAAAAAGATCAAGTAGGCATCCGTGTTGACTGTGGTGTCGAACAAGATCGGACCGATAATGCGTTTCGTAGTCATAGTGCACCACTATCGATCTCTTGGTCCTATAGGGGTTGCTCGAATTATACGTTACGACTTCCAGTCGCCCAATACCTGCTGTTCTGGGAGTTTACATATCCCGATAGAGGAAACAAAGCTCATGATGAACATCAGCGGGTCCATATAACCATCTGCAATCATGTCTAACAACCAGCGGCAGAAATGTACAAGTTCTCCTACTTACGGAATATAGCAGCCAACATAATTAAATTTCAAGAAAAAAGAAAATAATACCCTACCCAATTTCTTTCCAAATCATATGAAATGAGACGGGCCGGACCGGTTTTATCTTCCCAACATGTATTTGTTTTCTATTTCGTTGATTTCTTTTATTGTCTCTGTCAACAACTGTTTTGATTTTTTCAATTTAGTAAAATAGTGTGAGAGAAAACAGAAATGTTCACTAACGAGGCCAAATCAATTTTGTAGTTTTCTCACTTCAGTCGAAATATGTCATGAGTATTGCAATGAAAGATGCATGTATTCTGTCACATTCATTTATCCTAGAATAAATATTGTGATGCCGGCTGGCAGCCGCCATCAAAGTGACGCTCAAGGTCAAGCTACCTCGTACCACTGCTTGTAAATGCGTGGACCAGCGACAATGCAGGAGTCAGAGCAAGGACGACAATGAGCGTAGCAGAACAAATCCTTTTCAGACAGTTCGAGGAGCTATTCTCATGTGGGGCTTGTTTACGAAAAGGTGAATTTCGAGAAAAATCCGTGCTATGTCATTCTCAACTATGTAAGCAAATATAGCTTGAGAGAAGCGAGTGTTTTATGTGTTAAACGAGACAGTTAATAGCAGTTTTTTGCTACGCCTGTTTGAGTGAGTGTATAGTTGGAAGCAGTTTGTGAGACAGAGAGAGAATATTAGTGAATGTGTCGTGTTACGATTGGACAGAACAGTTGTGAGTTGCAAGGCTACGACGAATTGTAGATTGTGTTAACGATAAAAAAGGACTGGTTTTTGTGATTAAATTTAAGGGAAATAAAGTGCCAGAAAAAGTAACTAAAAGTGTCATTTGTCACACTGGAGGCACAAGTGGAATTTGTCACATTGCCATTCTCTCAATATGTTCAGAATCAGTTGTATTTATAATACATAATGGCATCTACCTAAGTACTCCAACGGATGATGAGAGAGTGAAAGGAAGTGGAGCATTTGGTGCCCTACTTTTATGTAGTTGTATTCTACTTGGTGATTTCAAGAAAGCTTTTCTGCATCAGGATTCAATTTTATCCACATTCGGACAAACGATATGTTTCATAGACTCTACCCAAACATCTAACGTGGATCATATTAGGGTAGTTCACTGAAAGCTCCTCTCTAACTTTAATCATGTAACAGGCAGTGTCAGTAAATAGTAACAACACATTTCATATTTCACACCTTCTGGACAGAAAATATGCATAGCATCGTTAAAAACACGAGCTACAGCTTTGTAATTAACTGAAGTGTCTATTCGTGCTTTAAAAAAATCTGACTGCGCATCACCGTATTTCAGAACCACAATTACAAAATTGACAAATAACAGTACTGTCACTTGTTTCATCCAACAATGTCCATTTTTACTTTCTTTACTATGTACAGTAAGTAGAGAAAGTATTGTACTCCAATCAAAATTTCGATGTCGAGATTTCACCGGAAGTATATGTTTTGAGGCCCACTGAATCCAAAAAAAAAAACAAAAAAAAAAACGCATTTTTAGAAAAAGGGCTGTGTGTGTGTGTGTGTGTGTGTGTGTGTGTGTGTGTGTGTGTGTGTGTGTGTGTGTGTGTGTGTGTGTGTGCGCGCGCGTTTGTCAGTCTGTGGACAGCATAACTCAAAAACAAAAAGGCTGTTAATAACCAAAGTTGGTATTTAAGTTTGTCTTTCAGGGATGCGACATGAAGATTTTCAAGAAAATTCCTCCACACAAAACTACCCTTTACATGGAAAATTTTGATTTTCTTGAAATAGACTAATGATTTTGATTAAAATACCATACTTTTTAGATATTTTTATGGCAAATGAAATGTATATCTTGACTTTTCTGGCTATAGGTCATGTAGTCCTATTTACTCTGGATGAATTTTGCATAACTGGTAAACCATAAGAGATAGACCAAATCTTACTACATAAAAAATGTAGATCTTGATAAAACACTAATTTATGTTTAAATAAATTTTTTGTGAAGTGGAATATTTTGTTATTTGTGTGAGTTTTGGAAAATATACTTCTGTGAAATGGAACATCGTTATTTATTTTTTTATATGTGGTATCCGTGCAAAAAGACCGGAATTTGAAAGCTTTAAAAGATTTGACTATCGCTCAATGTCTACTGTATTCCCATGTTCTCCTTGTACCTACAAGAAGATAAACAATAAGATAATTTCTGCAAATGATTATCTCAACTAACACGAACAAGACAGAAGCATGAGAGTTTGTAAGAATGGTTAGTACAACAGTAAAGAAAGTCATGTGAGTGCAACACATCAGATTTTTTTTTTTATTCTCATACAGTTTTCTAATTCTATTTACCATTTCCTCATAGCACTTAGTCAGGTAGTACTCACGTGACGTTGATTCGTCTGGAGAACTGCGTGATCCACTAGTGTGTATTTCCAAATACAATATTACCTACATATTTTTTAGAATGGAATGTGATGCCGGAATTATTGACTGAAGAGATAAGTAGTTTTATAACACTAGAACCACCATGCATGGGTAAAACTGTCGTACACTTTATTTTATTAGAAAGAAGAAGCGTTTGTAAGAATAATTTGTGCAAGAACGAGTAGAGAAAGTCATATAAGCGCAATATTTTAGATTTTTATGGTCGTTGGTCCTTGTAAAATCTGGTTTAAGAGAAACTTATGTTTCAGACTCGCAGTGTAATAACGAGCTGTTATAACCACTTGTGCTACAGCAGGAAATCAAAAAGCAGTTGGAGCAATATTTGCTTCCGTTTGTAGCACCATTTCACCCGGGCTACTCAACCCTATCATGACACTTGTCTCGCTAGAGAGCTCCAATACACTGATGTCCATCTCTTTCTCATCACTGGGTTACTCTTGACAACAACAACAACAACAACAAGCATCTATCAATTACGAGCCAAAGATCTAAAACCAGGTTTCCCAAATTGTGCTGTTTAGATGCATTTTGCTTTTGTATTTTAAATATCCTTCTTATACGTACAATGAACCTGTAAATGTGTAATAAAAGTGTATTTCTATTAATAAGAAACAGAAGAATAAACTTCTGTAAGAAGCGTGAATAGAGAAAGTCATGTGAGCGCAACACATCACATTTTTTCAACTATTAAGTCCCTATTCAGTATTAATTTTCCTTAATACAGTATGCTTACAGAAACATTGTATTCCACCCAAAAATTCGATGCTAAAATCTCACATGAAATATATGCTTTTGAGGCCCTTGAACCCAAATGGCCCATATATTTGTGTGTGTCTGCGAACACCGTAACTCCAGAATGAAAAATACTATAAATACCACACTTGGTATTTCAGTTCAGGGTACTCCAAGGATGAGACACGAAAGTTCTCAAGAAAATTCCCGCACTGCAAACTATCCTTTACAGAAAAAAGACGATACTTTACATGTTCCCAGAAATGGCTGTATCGTGTTGACTAAAACCTATATATTCAAGATATTTATGCAACAAATGTACATCTGTGCAGTTTCTTCATTATGAAACACTTTTGTACGGCTGGCAAACAATAACAGATTGGTAAAATCTTACTAACAGAAAATTTAGAAGTCTTTAAAACATGCAATTTAATTGACAGAGTTATTTCGTAAACAAATTCAATGTTTTAATTACTACGACTTGAAACGTGTATTACTGATAGAATCTGATATCGACTTATTATATGGAATTCAATATTTCCTCTGCTTGACAAAGGTAAGCCGTAGAGAATTAATAAAGACAATTTTATTATAACAAACACAAGATAAAGGAGTAGTGGATCAGAGATTGGTTTTAACCTTGTCATTTCAGAAACCATAACTAACTTCCAATGAATTCCAAGTAGTTAGGAACAGTCATCAGCTTCTAGACAGTAACAAACACACCTGAAATTTAATTTAGAGCCACTCATACAATTACCATAGTTTGTTTGATTTTATTTCCTCTGCAAGCTTTATTTTTCTTTTGATTGATACAGAGAATCTGGAGCATGAAACAGTTCTGTAGTTGATGCTAAATTAGTTACGAAGAGTAATCTTCCCGTATAGACGCAGCAATTAACAAGTCCTCATTAAAGACTGTTGCTAAAGACTAATTACAAAGTTGGAGAGAGCTAGAAGTTTCATTAATACACCTGCCTTTGTATTGTTTAACTTTTCCTTTGTTTTGCCATTGGATCACTACCGACCAATTACTTCGCTTCCTACGGTGCCTTCCTTTTATTTGTGCCTCCACGCGATCTGTCCGCTTTAAAAATACATTTTAAGATAAATAGGAGGAAGAGAGAAGAAAATAATTCGTGCTACTTTATCTATGCTACATAGGAGTAAACTGTAAAAGGTTTCATATATAAAAGCTGTAACTAGAAGGTTACAACAAGTGACGTAGGAGCAAGCCAAAACATTAAATATATTTTTGCTATTCTTATTGGCACATCAATAAAATAATAATTTTACGCTAATGTACTGCTAGGTTAACATAACTGCGTGTCTAGTGAGCGGACGTGTCTGTGCTTCGCTCGTGAAAGTAAATATAACCTAATGGCCGGTGGATCGTCTACTAGTGTTCCTGACAAATGTTGTAAGAGATGTAAAGCTAAATTAGTGAACGGCTTAAAATGTTGCATCTGTGAAAACTTCTACCATAATAGTTGTGCTAAATTAAGTAATATTAAAATGATCGATGATAATAGTGTCCAGTGCTGTGAACGTGAAAACAAGCGTACATATCCTGATGACATGGAAACAAGTTTTTACGAAGCTATAAGCGAAATAGGTGATTCAGAAAACAAAATTGACATTCGTATTGTTAACTACATTCTCCACCAAAAAGACTTGGTAATTTACGAACTACGTGAAAGTGTTAAACTACTTAAGGACCAATTAAACACTCTCAATCACCGAGTGCAAATTCCGAATACACCTACTTCACATCCTGGCAATAGTGAACCGGCTTCTAATGGTGAAATTAATGGAAGTGATAGTGAAAATGTGAAGTTTATATCTGGTGAAAATACATGTAGTGAAACTGCCCAATCTGACGACATCCCGGTAGGGGAGAAGTGTGATGGTAAACAAGACACCGCCGTTACACATGACGTCGTATGTAAATGGTCTGCAGTCGTAAGTAGGAATAAGAGAAAAGCCAGACAACTTAAACAAACAATAGTTGGCAAAAAGGCTATAAATAAAGACTTTGGGTTAAAAACTGTACCAAAGAAAGGTTATTTATTTGTATCAAGACTTGCCCCAGCTACAAAAGCAGAGCAATTAGAGCTTTATGCTAAGGAAAGTTTCCCTGAAGCAACGTGTGAGATTTTAAGATCTAAATATCCAGATGCATATGCATCCTTTAAAGTTGTTATTAATGATACTAATGTAGAACGGGCAATGGATACTGATTTCTGGCCACAGGGTACATTAGTAACTAAGATTTTTTCAAAAGAGACTGCCTCTAGCACAGGGCACTTGGTGCATGATGCCCCTTATGTTCCTACTACTATAGTGTCATGTAATGGAACTAGAATTTTATTTTGGAATGTTCAATATTTACTAAATAAAATTGACTATATTTCAATTATTCTCGGCGAGTTAAGAGTTGACGTGTTCTGCGTTGCGGAATATGAAAATTAAATTAATCTTATCAAAATACCTGGCTATTATCTATCCAGTTGTTATTGCAGGTCTAATACTGAACATGAGGGTACAGCGATTTTCATTAAAGAGGGGTTGCTTGGACAAAGTACTAATGTTACCAGTCTTGCTCAAGAATCTACTTTTGAAATATGCACGAGCTATATTGCCTCTCTTAATTTGCTATGTGTGTCTTTTTATAGAATACCTGATATTAAAAGTCTTACGATAGAGAATTTTCTTGGAAGATTTTACGATTTTTTAAACCTAGTTTATAAATATCGTACTAATTTTAATATAGTTTTATGTGGTGACTTCAATTTAGACTTCCTCGTAAACTCGAATGTTGTTAGTGAGTTTAACAATATACTGGATAGTTTTGGTTTACGTCTGACTATTAAACGGTCTACAAGGTCAGGTAGAAATGGCAGTTCTGGATCTTGCCTGGATAATATTGTAACCTCAATTCATACTGATAAATGTAGGGCCAGTGTACACAACACCATTCTATCTGATCATAATGCTATTCTTTTTTATTTTAACAATAAGTATGATTTTAATAGTGACATGCATAATTACCTAAATCTTATGCGTCCTTTAAATGATTTTAATGCATATAGTTATATTTGTCAATTGAGACATATATGTTGGATTGAGTTGTATAGCACTATCAATTTTAGTGAAAAGGTCAAGCATTTTTAATGCTTTTTTAGAAATAGTAGAAACACATTTTCCCTTAGTATCTCGTGCTGTTAAATCCACTGAGAAATCCACAAGTAAATGGTACACCCTTGAACTCAAGAACTTGAAACATGAATGTATATATTACTATGATATGTATGCACATTTTGGTTTCGCTGACTTAAAAAGCAAATATACAGAAATTAAAAAGAAATATAAAAATATGCTTAAATGTACAAGAATGAGGTATTATTCCTCGCTAATTAAAAACATTTCAAATAAACCAAAATGCATATGGTCCATTGTATCTATGTTTATAAACAATAGTTCAAAAAGCAACTATATTCAGTCTGATTTGACTGCTGATATTTTTAATTCATTTTTTATCAGTAAGGTTCAAGATATTGTTAACTCTCTACCTCAAAGTAAAAATAAGGCACTCCTCTTTTTGGACAATCTGCCTAAAATAGATTGCCATTTTAAATTTCATCACTTGAAGGTTGAAGATGTCCATTCAACTATTCTGAGCCTAAATAATAGTACCTGCCTTGATATATATGGACTTAATTGAAAAATGCTTAAAATAGCATCTACATATATTTCTGAACCTTTAGCTTATATATTTAATCTTTGTTTGGATACTTGCGAGTTTCCTGATGTTTTTAAATATGCAAAGGTTATACCTGTACATAAGAAAGGGGACAAACATGATCTGGTAAATTATAGACCTATTAGTATATTACCAATTATGTCCAAGGTCTTTGAAATTTTGTTAAGTAAACAAATTACAAAATATTTTGAAGATAACTCACTGTTTTCAAATAGTCAATTTGGATTTCGAGCCAAACGAAGTACCATTGATGCTGTGGTTTCTTTTTTAACCAGGTGTTATTCCAGCCTTGAAAGGGGAGATATTGTACACAGCCGATTTTTCGATTTGACAAAGGCCTTCAAGACTATTTCACATGATACTTTGCTCAAGAAACTAAAATACTATGGTTTTAATAATGATAGTCTGAAATTGATCAGATCGTATTTGTCACACAGATACCAATCTGTATATGTTAACGGAATATTTTCTAATTTTGTGATGGTGAAACATGGTGTCCCACAGGGTTCCGTACTTGGACCCTTGTTTTATATCCTCGTGTGTATATATATAAATATATATAAATGACCTACCATATTATATTCAAGAAAACTGCCTAAGGACATACCTCTATGCAGATGATTTGGCAATTAATATTGCTTTAAATGACAGAGCTCTGGTGTGCTCTAAAATAACTGATTTGTCTAACAGAATTGAAAATTGGTGTAAGCTTAATAGCCTATTAGTTAATTATTACAAAACTGCGGATGTTGCTTTTAAAATTAATTCAGCCGATCCTGGCTCTCTTGAATCTAAGTTTTTGGGCATTAGTCTTGAATTTTGTTTGGGTTGGCGCACTCATATTGAGAATGTTGCTGGAAAATTAGAGGACTTTTCCTATTACGGATTTTAAAGAAATATTTATCTTTGAACTCTCTAAAAACTTTATATTTTGGATGCATTAATAGCCATTTGAGTTATGGCATTTTACTTTGGGGAAACCATGCTTCATCCAATAAAATGTTTGTACTTCAAAAGAGCTAGGACACACTGTAAACCGTTATTTATTCAGTTGGGCATTTTAACTATGCCTTCTTTGTTTATCATGAATTGTCTCTTGTATGTTAAGATGAATATACCTTTATATACATTGTGTTCTTCAGTTCATAATTACTCCACAAGAAATAGCTTTGCAAATACAGCAAAGTTCAACATTCATTTGAAATTACATCTTTAAATCTATTTAATAGTCTTCCAAACAGTGTCAAAGCTCTGCCATTAGTGCCATTTAAAAGAAAAGTTAAATTTACATTGCTCTCAAATCCTGTGTACAGTATCACAGAGTTTTATAGCAGTAACATTTTTCTGTAATGTTTTAATGTTATTTTTATGTATGTTTTCTTGACGTTGCTATACAACCTATGTATTGTTTTGGCAAATAAACCATATCTATCTAACACTTACTCAGAATAGGTCATTACTGTTTGAAAACAGCATACTACAGTATTTAATTCATTTACACATGCCGCTGGTTTACTTAAATATCCAATTTTAACTTAGTACGTATACAGGGTGCTTCAAAAGGTTACTGAAAAACTTAAGGAACAAAAAGAGTAGACTGGCTCGGGATCGTGTTTGGCAACATGGTTTCCTGCTCGAAAGTTACTCCATTTTGCTTACTCTTTCTGTTTCTTAAGTTTTTCAGTAAGCTTTTGAAGCATCCTGTATGTATACATACACACATATCCTATAGATTTACAGTTAGTAGAGAGTCATTGAATTCAATATCCTTACCTGCATAGCCTTTATTGACTATGAAAAGGCATTCGACACACTTTGCCAATTAGAACTGTGAGACATTTTGAAAAGGTATTCCACAGCATTTGCTTAGAGCCATACAAAGCTTACACACATAAAAATAGAAGTAAAAACAAGAAATATAGTAAGCACGGTAGATAGAGGTATCAATAAAGGTGTAAGGCAAGGATGCCCCTTGTTACCAATCTTGTTCTATATACAATGAGGTTGCCAGAAGATAGCAGTCAGAATTGGCCTGATTTTAAGTTGAATGACATACCTTAAAACACTACTTTTTGCTAATAACCAAGCAGTGTTTGCAAGTTCAGAGGTGTTACAAATAGCGGTATTTCAAATTAAGCTCTGTGGTTATGTGATTTAAGGGTATCAGTAAAAAAGACAAGTTCTTTCAAGGAAAAATGCCGACCGGAACAAAGATTATTACAAATAATGAGACTACAGAACAAGTGAACAAGTTGAATTGCATAGATTGCAATATATGTAGCTTATAGCTACATAAATGATACTGACATTAGGGTTCCCAAATTCTAGCAGCTATTAGATGTAATTAAAGGAACACTCATTGGAAAAGTTAGAACAGAGACTGTTTTGAAATCTTATCAAGTTCTGCCATGCCGTTACTACTCCATAGCTCAGAAAGCCTAACAGAAAGACAAAAATGAAGAATAGAGGCAGTGGGAATGAGACTGTTATAGTCGCCGTCATGAATGAAGTCGATTGCGCAGAAAATATATTCAAGGATATCACAGTCACGTGATTTCTAGCCAATGAGGCGTAGATTTACGATACGTCAAGTCTGAAAAAGACGCTTCTGAGAAAAATTAGGCGATCTTTCACACCCAATATAGAATGGGTAGCTGAGAACCATATTAGTTAGAGAGCGTCCATAAATAAAAACTCAATTTCAATTTGACTCAGGGAAAACTTCGAAAAAAAAAACACGGGACCGTGATAATCGAACTCATGACCTCTCGAACGCGACTCGACACACATTTTCATACTGTGATCAAATAAAATGGCTGAGCTACGCAAATAAAAAGGTAACACACTCAAATCCAGTCGTATCTACACCCATAATGGAAATTGTACAGTCCCATCGTATACTTGTTAATTCAATTCTGACATAAACTAGGGAACTTAACGTCTCGTTTAACAGGCGTAATAGCTTTGGCCGTGTTAATAACGAAGTTAAAACTCCAATTGGAGCTTAAAACCTTGCTAAAGGGTTAATGGGCAAAGTTTCGAGGCGAAAACTGAGTTTTCTGAAATACTAAGCTAGCATTGCCGTTTAGATATAGTCGTTTTACTTCCCTTTCGATTTTATACAATGCGGTCCTTGAACTACTTTGGCCATAATTTCGTTCTGAAAGCTCGCAGATATGTGAAATTTACTTTAATGATCTCAGCGGCTCTGGCGAAATCAGTACCACTGCCCATTGTTGACTATTTTGTAGATTTCGGTGGTAATTACGAAGCATTGTTGACATTACTTTTAACACTGTTGACAGTAATTAGTTTGCAGTCGTAACAAAAGCATGCAGTATTCACTTAGCATGCTTTTATTGTGAAAACGTTGTTGACACTGCTATTGATAGATGAAAAGGAAATGAAGGAAAAAAGATCTTGGTAGATGACAAACTACCCAATATTGGCCTACTGAAGAGGGAAAACCAGGAAAACCCCAAAGCGGGAGGTCAAATGGAGCCTTGCAGTTACGCGGAGCCAACTCGCTCGGTGACAAGTAATATAAAAGTACTCATTTGTAAACAGAAAGAGGGCATTAATGTATAAAAAAGTATCACCTCTGACACATTAGAATACAGTATGCTTTGTGCGATAGTCAAACATTTTAAAGCTTTAAGATCCCGTTCTCTTTGCACGGTTAACATATAAAAAAATGAACAACGATGTTCCATTTCACGAAAGATTTAAGTTTTCCGAAACTCACACACATAATAAGGAATATCTCCGAAATGGTTCACTTTACAAGAAAATTTATTTCGACATAAATTGTGTATTTTAGCAAGATCTACATTTTTTGTATAGTATGGTTTGTTCTATCTCTAACGGTTTACCAGTTATGTAAAAGTCGTCCAGAGTAGATACGACTACAGAGGCTATAGCCAGAAAATTCAAGATATGCATTTCATTTGTCATCAACATATATCAAATATATGGCATTTTAATCAAAATCGTTAGAGCCATTTTCAAGAAAACCAAAATTTTCGAAAAAGTTTCCATGTAAAGGGTAGTTTAGGGTGGGACCATTTTCTTCAAAATCTTCGTGTCGCATCCTTGAAAGACATTAAACTTAAATACCAACTTTGGTTTTTAAGAGCCATTTCGTTTTTGAGTTATACTGTCCACAGACTGACACACAGACACACACAGACTGACACACACACACACATACACACTCACGCATGCTTTTTCTTTTTATTCAGGAGGTCTCAAAACATGTATTTCCGGTGAAATCTCGACATGGAATTTTTGCGTGGAATACAATACTTCCCCTACTTTACTACACGTAGTACAGAAACTAAAATAGCTTTATATTATAGCACTTAAAGTTATAGCACAAACACAAGCCACTGCGCTGTTCTTGAAATTTGCTGCAGTGGTTTTCGATGTTCTATCCATTATTTACCGTGATTAACATGAAACAGAATGAGAGCTTATAATATAATCTGTATTATAGCGGTGGTCTGTGCAACCTCTGTGAAATGGTTATTGGCAGAGAAACTCGCTTACACACTGTAGCACTAATTATAATGGGTCAACAGAATCTTATGCTTCGTTACCTGGTGTAGAACTGCAGGGAATTCACATGCCACAAGGTTTCCATACTTAAGTTACGAGCACATAAGAGCAAGACACTATGCCAATGTTGCACTAACAAAGAAACAAAACAACTGCCATCTGAAGACGCCCTTACGTACATCAAAGAGCTAAACAAAACACTGCGTCAGTATAAGGTGGGCGCGTTCTACCTAAAACACGGAGCAATGCCGCTACTTTTTTTTTTTTTTCCCCTCCATTTATATCCCGCTTTTAACTACAGAGGTCATATCGGCGGCCTTGCCTATTGACAAATGGTGTTACACGTTTACGCTGGGTTTTTCGATCTTTGGGGGTTTTATACTTTGAATTCACACTTTCATTCATATTTCCAGACTCAGGAAAGGACGAGGAATAGGTAATCCTGACTGGAGAAAAATTCCTACCCCCCTGCCGGGAATCGAACCCGGGACCCCTAGCACAGCAGGCAGGTGCTACTGCCTTTGAGATCGAAAAGCAGCTTTAACAATTTCATCTACACTGTGCACAAAGACACTCTAGATCAGCGATGTCCAACTTTGCGAAAGAGGGGAGGTTGGGTTTACCTCCCTCCACTATACGTAGACCTTAACAGGACCAGGACAGTTGTTGTGTTAACGACGAAAATAGCTGTGTTTTTGTGATTCAGTTTTAGAACAGAAATAAAGCGACGGAAAAAAGTTACAACGCTGTAAAAATGGATGGGGACAGGGATGCAGTATGTCACCAACTTATTTAAACTATACCTACACAGAACCTTGAGAACGTGGAAGCAAAAATGTTCAGAAATGGGAATACCTATTGACGAGGAAATTCTATACAACTATTGTTTGCTGACGATCAGGTGATTATAGCACAAGAATACGATGATGTGAAATACACGTTTAGGAAATTGAGAGAAGAATTTGACAAACGAGAATTAAAAATAAATCTTGAAAAAAAAAAAAAAAGCATTTTATATGGTATGCGGAGATACAACTAGAGATTTAATTTTAGAAGGCGGAACAGGTACAATAAGAGGTTGTGAAGAATTCGAATATCTAGGAGTAAACATTTATAAGGAAGCAAAGCAAGAAGAGGACGTAAACATAGGATAAATAAAGCAAGAACAGCTATCAAACTGTTAAATGGAATATTGTGGGCCAAAAACATTCAATGGAACAAAAATTCAAATTTACAACACTATAATTCAGAGTACAATAATATATGGAGCCAAAACATGGAAATTAAATAAAACGATCAAAGTTGGGTTTTCTAAGGTGTTCTGCGAGACATTCCAAATTGAAAGAAATAGAAACACAGACTGCCTCTGGCGCGGAGACCCGGGTTCGATCCCCGGTACCGGCATGGGATTTTTCCCCCACTGGAAGGTCTGGTACGGGGAGCACTCAGCCTCGTTGAGTCCTTGAGGGGCCAATTGAGGAGCTATCCTGATAGAAAGGCAGCGTCCCTAAAAGGTCAAGTAGTCGCCTTACGGTCGGGGGAGTCGGCGTGATGACCCCCGCCACCCCCAACCTGCACTGGTCCGTGGCCTTGGCTGTGGCTGGAGGACGCAGCGGCGAGCGAATGAGGATAATCTCTGCATAGAGGAGACGCCCTAGCGTTTATAGGGAATTATAAACACAAAAATTAGACGAAAAATGTAAAGGAAAATATAATATAAACAACTAGCATGGTGTGGTCGTGTGAGGATAGGAAATGAAAGGATACTGAATAGAGTAATAAAATGGACTCCTTCGGGAAGATGTTGAGGTCCACATGGACACATTTGGATGCAGGAGATACAGCAGATTATGAAAAGAAGAGGACTAGACCAAGATGATTGGGAAGATGGTGAATATTGGGGGAAAATATCCAAGTGTAGCTTTGGGAACAGCAATATGTATAATACATTGTAAACCTGTGTAAATAATAATAATAATAATAATAATAATAATAATAATAATAATAATAATAATAATAATAATAATAATAATAATAATAATAATAATAATAATAATAATAATAATAATAATAATAATAATGATTTATATTATCATTATATTAATTATATTAATAATAATTTATTATACTATTATTACTGCTAGTATTATTAACTCACATTTTGTCTGTCCATAGTATCCGTTTAGTTTAGTAGGTACATTATTACGAGCTAGGATAGGAGAGTTCAGCAAGGCACCCACTGAATATTATCTGCCGTGGATCGTCATTTTGTGCACGGTTAACGAGCTCGGTGTGACACCTTGTTATAACTATACTCTATTCATCAGCGTTAACTTCTTGCAGGCACATGGTAATTAGTGTATCGGCGCTGCTCATGAAAGCAGCAGTAGCATTATTGTGCGTCACAGAGGACAAGCAAACTTGCTACACAAAAACTCCACTACCAGGAAAATAATAATTATACGGATAACAAGTTGCGGTACTGCAACTTTGCACAAAGACATCATACTTACCAAGTTTGACAAGACGCAACTCAATATATGGTACAATATCAGAAGTTATAGAATTCTCAACGAGTATACAGTCGTTGCGATTGTCATTTGTTAGAAAGTGCGTTCAATTATTTCTAGAGAAGGAGTTAAAATGTTTTGCTTCGAATAAGATGGCCCCATGGTAACGTGTAAGGCTTACGTTCAGGAGGTCCTGGGTTCAAATGACGTGAGCTGACCAACCTGATTGGGACTTTTTCGCGGTTTCCCTCAGTTGCCAAGGTAAAAATTGGATTGGATATTTAATACCACGACCCAAAGTTCCTCCTTAAGTCTAAAGCAATAGTATAAACGAAAAATAGATGGTAATAGTGAATGCTGTACCGTCTACCCACAGATAATATGGATGGCAACTTAATGCTATCTGCCATCACAGAAGCAGAGATACAGATGCCCTGCACTGCTCCATCTGTGTGCTCGTGACGAAGTGAGTAATATGGTATAGGGATGAGACATTGAAGGTTAACTGTAGATGTATCTGCAGATAGACTGGATGACAGCCTAATGCCATCCGCCATCACATGGGCGCTAATGACCTAGATGTTGAGTGCCCTTAAAACCCACCCAAAAAAAAAAAAAAAAAAAAAAAAAAAAAAAAAAAAAATCCGCCATCACAGAGGCTAAGGTATAGTTGCGGTGCGTGCGCATGGAGAGTTTCTTGAAAGATCGTGTAACGTCATCCCCAGCATAAAAAGAGATCAGCAAGCAAAGCAAAATTATTCAGGCTCAACCTCAGCCTGCCAGCAGCTTCATGGTCATGGTCAGAGAGTGAGTGAGTTTGAGAGTAGAGCTACGGGAATAAGTTGGTAAGGGTGTCAGCGCGTGTGAGACTGCTGTGCGTGTGAGTCGTCCCAGAAGATATGTCAGACGTCGCGAGTGATTGTAACGCCGTAGTAAAGTGTATAAGAGACAGAGAAAGTGAAGAAAGACTAAAAGGACTGAGCAAGGTTATGGCAGGAACAGTTGTGAGTTATGATAGTAGGAGAAACTGTGGAGTGTGTTAACTACAAGAAAAAACTGTGTATTTGTTGTAAAATTTTAGAGGACAATAAAGTGATAGGAAAGTAAGAGGATCGGAGTTTTATCGTCTTAGTCACAATTTGTTTAAGACGTTTTTATGACAAATGAAATCTATATCTTGAATTTTCTAGGAATTTCCTTAGAAGTTCTCAGCTGTCTGGATGACTTTTGCATAACTGGTAAACCGTAAGGCATAGACGAAGTCTTATTGCACTAAACACATAGATCTTGTTAAAACACACAATTTAGATCTAATGTATTTCTTGTACAGTGAACCCTTTCGGAAATATTCCTTACTATTCCTTTGAATTTTCCAATACTTAATTGCCTCAAATGGAAATTCGTTCTACTACGTATAGGTAGTAGGTATAGTATCTATTGTATTCCACCCAAAAATTCGATGTCGAGATTTCACCAGAAATATATGTTTGAAGCTCCCTGAATCCCAAAAAGGCGTTTTTATAAAAAGGTACGCGCGCGCGCGCGCGCGTGTGTGTGTGTCAGTCTGTGGGCACCATTACTCAGAACAGAAAGTTGAGTAAAAACCAAAGTTGGTATTTAAGTTTAATGTCTTTCAAGGATGCAAGATTGAGAAGAAAATTGCTCCACCCTAAACTATCCTTTACATGGAAAATGTTTCGAAAATGTTGATTTTCTTGAAAATGGCTCAAACGATTTTGATTAAAGATATTTAAAATATTGTTGTGACAAATAAAATGAATATTTTGAATTTTCTGGCTATAGCCTATGTAGTTCTGTTTACTCTGAACGACTTTTGAATAACTCGTAAACCGTAAGAGATAGACATTACTGTTTAAAAACGAAAGTAGATCTAGCACACTTTTTTTTTTTTTTATTTATTTTTTTGTAGAGTGAACCATTTTGGAGTTATTCCTTGTTATTTGTGTCAGTTTCGGAAAATGAACGTTCGACAAGTGCAACATCGTTGTTCCTTTTTACTTTCTCTACTGGTAAGTAGAAGGAAGTATTATACTCCACCCAAAACTTCGATGTCGAGGTTTCACCGGAAATATATGTTTTGAGACCCCCGAATCCCCCCCCCCCCAAAAAAGCATTTTTAGAAAAAGGTCCGTGTGTGTGTCTGTCAGTCTGTGTAAAGCATAACTCAAAAACGAAAAATCTGTCAAAAACCAAAGTTGGTATTTAAGTTTAAGGTCTTTCAAGATTTTGATACGAAGATTTTGAAGAAAATAGCCCCACCCTAAACTACCCTTTGTATGGAAAATTTTGATTTTCTTGAAAATGGCTCTAACGATTTTGATTAAAATGTCATATGTTTAAGATACTTGTATGACAAATGAAATGCATATTTTGAATTTTCTGGCTATAGCCTATGTAGTCCTGTTTACTCTGAATGACTTTTGAATAATTCATAAAATGTAAGAGATAGACAAATTCTTAATATACAAAAAATGTAGATCTCAGTAAAACACGGAATTTATGTCTGAATAAATTTTTTGCAGAGTGAACCATTTCAGAGATATTCCTTGTTATTTCTGTCAGTTTTGAAAAACTTAAAAACTTTGGTGAAATGGAACATCGTTGTTCATTTTATTGTATGTTAAGCGTCCAAAGACAACGGGATCTGAAAGCGTTAAAAGATTTGACTCGCTCACAGCCTACTGTATTCAATATTCCTCTAGCACCTACAAGGAAATAAGCAATAAAATAATTTCTGCAAATGTTTATCTCAACTTATACGAAGAAGATATAGGAATAAGAGTTTGTAAGAATGGTTAGTACAAGAGCAGAGAAAGTCATGTGAGTGCAGCACATCAGATTTTTTACTCTACTGTTACAGAGCAGATTGGCTCAGGTGAAGGGTCTGTGATGCACTTTCTGAAAGATGTGGGTTCGGTTCCTATGGCTGAAGTTCCTGATCCATGGGTTTTTTGGAGGTTTCCCCTGGTTGCCAGGCGTATGCTGGGAAGGACAATTGCATCCCTGAATTTCCTGCCCCTCCATTTCAACTCACTACTCATTTCACTTACCTTTCCTCCTGGTTTACTATTTTAGGGTTAAGTGCTGGCGGGGTTTCGGAGTTGCATGGAAGGAGATTTGCTTTCTGTGAATCCTCATCCTTGGGATCGAGGGAGATCTCCAAGTCCTGGGACCCCCAGGTGATGTGTAAGCCCCTAGAGGTGAGCAGGTTGTGCATCCAGGTAGTTGTGAGGGGCCCTGCCCTATGCTGCTGTCTCTCCCCAGATCCAGCAACCATTAGTATCCTCCCACCTCAGAATAGTCACACAAATTTCTTTATATTTATGTTGATATCTTATTTACAAGCTACTAATACAATTCTGTTTCTATCTTCTTCCTGTTATTCCTGAAAAAAATTAGCATGCAACAACTTAAAATAGTTTATACCATGCTGGTATAAAATTTGCCAGCTGAGACTGTTAAACAGCAAGTCAAGGTAATTCTGCCACCCATGTTCAAAATGCTTTCTGTAATCTAATAAGAAACATTGAAGTGAGAGAATATGTATTGTATAAACAGGAACAAATATTTCAGATTTGTTAAAGACTCAAGTCTAGCTAAGAAGGACCTATATTTTTTGTTTAATTGATAAGAAGATTGACTTGGAGAAAATCCTCAAATTTTGGTTACTACTAGAACCCTGTTTATTTGTCAGCAACATACTGGATCCTAAATGGCTTGATGTAGAAGCCACAGAATTGCTTCAATTGTGGGGAATTTAAGCTAATGCCAATAAACAAGAATGCATTGTTGGTATGAAGGGTATACAAACTAGTAACATTAAAGGCAGTGCCGAGTTTATAAGCTTTGTCCTATACACAGATACACTTAATACTGTTAGACATCTGATAATCATAAGAGAAGAGCCCATTTATGAGAAAAATTAATTATGAAAAGACAAAAACAATAACTTTTGCTACATCACAGACAAGATTAATTCCTGATAATCTTTGGGAAAGAAAAATAGCCAAGTATACCTTCCTGTGTAGGAAATAAAATAAGAGGATAATTTCCAGAAACTCTTTATAAAATAGCTAGATTATTCATTTTACAAATCCTCCATTTCTGCACTGAATACCACGATATAAACTTACGCTGAGTTGATGCCCAACAAGGCATCAAAGCATAGTGACCTTGGTTATATCATACCCCTACAATCATTATCAGTTTGTTACAAGCTGATTGTTTTTTAGCGTACACTCAGCATTAAAATACAAATGGACATCGCTGCTCTGTTGTTCTTCACTGGGTGTCTGTCACTCCCCACTTCAACATGCAAACTGTTCCTACCTGCCAATCCTTGCATTATACCATTTAGATCTAAATCTTCTTCCTTTGTTTGAAGGATATTCCTTTGGTTCAGGCTGATAATGGACCAAACCTATTGAAATACTGTTGCTATTTCATCATTGTTTGATGGATCATACTTTTCCAAAATATTCTGATTAGAGAAAGCACAAGAAATAGCTAGCAATCAAACTTCAGACATTGTACCTCCATTCATTTGGTCCACCTTGATTTCATTGTTACCATTTGGTGTGATGTTTCTGATGCAGGTTGTTGTTTAATGGTTGTGGCACTTGTTCTGCTACTGCTGTTGGTGGTAGTGATACTGATAATGCTTCTTCACATTCAAGATGTTCTCGGACTTCGAGCCAGATGTAGTAATGAAGAGAATGATATTTCGGGAGTATGCATCTCTCAGGATGATGAATGACTAGTAAGAGTGAAAGGACCAGCATATGTACTGTTCACTAGTATGTACCGAGTAGAAAACATCCAGTCTAATGTGGAGGTGGTTCAACGTAATGTTGGAATCTGTGTTTTCTGAGTCGGTCGATCTCGAACTTTAAGGCGGTTCTCAGGAGGGACTAAACTGCCATCCGGCGTCCCAGTTCAGTGTGCTCTTCTCGGAGGAGATGGATAGAGCCTCCTTAACCGTCCGTTCCCAGAAACTGCTACATTTTGCCACAATGGTCATTTCTTTGAAGTTAGCTCTGTGGTCTTTTTCAAAGCAGTGCTACACCAGCTCTGACTTGTCAGGCTGCATTAAGCGTATGGACCATTCATGCTCCTTGACTCTGGTGGAAATGGTCCTGCCGGTTTGCTCTATGTAGAGTGTCCCACATTCACAGGGGATATGGTATACTCCTGCTACATTAAGGTCCAGTTTGTCCTTTACCGATCTCACTAGGTGTTTGATCTTCAAAGGTGGCTTGTGGATGGTTCTGATGTGTTTTGCGAGAATTCTACTGATCCTGCCAGATAGATTGCTCAACACTCTGGCCCACAGAGCTGTATTTATATCCGATCCCAGCCACCTAAAGCAAGAACTACAGCACCTCAGACACACTTTCGCCAAAAGACTACTCCGTAGATGATATTGAATCCTCAATCTCCAATGCCAAGAGAGGAAAACCACAATCTCAGCAAACATCAGATAAGTCAACCGCCACTGCCTGCATCCCATATACTGGCAGACCAAACTGCCCTTTACATGGAAATTTGTCATCATTTTTTATTTTCTTAAAATAGGTTTAATCAATTAACACTGTATATTAAAGGTGTTTAAATTAGAAATAAGATGTCATGAATTTTCTGGCGATAGTAAATTTATTACCAAAGAATTTTGTATATCTGGTAAGCCATAACAATTGGACAAAAACTTGTATAAGAAAATGTAGATCTGTTTAAAAGCATAAATCATTTCAAAGAATAGGCGTTTGCAAAATATACATTGCTATTGGTTTGAATTTTTTGAGCTAGTCATCATTCAGTTGTTTCTTAGAGTGTCAATGGAAAGACTGGATTTTTAAGGCAAGTATATATTTCAATTTAGATTTCATTACATTCTATGCATTCAGTGGTGGATAAAGACCCATGAGCATAAAACATATCAAGGAAAGTACAATTTGGTTATATGTATAAATAAACATTAAATATGAGTGTAAAATATATAAAAATAAAGAAAGGTAAAAAATGGTAAGGAGGCATGTGTGACATGTGCAGCTAAACATACAACAAAATGTAGTGACATTAGACTAGAGAGTCCAGCACTGGATTTAACTATATCTATTACATTAGGGCCTCTCAGGGCACTGCATAGTGCACTGCCTGGTGCAAGGTGCAAAATATGACTATGAAAAGTTGACAATGGTGCAAACTTCTACTCGCTCTCCCCTTACGCTTTTCTCTCTCTTCTCTTGCTGCACTGGTACAAAGCTCATTTATGGATAAAGAATGCTCTTCTCCAAGATGTAGCATCCTCTTTAATTCTTCCTCTATAGCACCCTCTATGATGTCACCATATGTGTACTCTGTTATAGTGTCTTTCAACAGATTATTTTCTTACACTCATAATTATTGTACCACAGATGATGTATATAGCACTATGGTCAGGACTTTCAAAAAACTAAGAAAGTTTCCACTCTGGTTTAAATGGACTTCGACATTCATTTTCTTTGGAGCATGTTGCTTGATTATTAAGTAGTTGTATTGCACATACATATCTATTTCTCTGATAACCTAGCCATCTATCAACACAGATTTCAAAGATTCTTCATTTCTTCACTCTGAAGAGCACGAATTGAACCGGACTTAACCGAGTCGCCACAATGTATGGCGCAAGGAAGCTCTGCACCTTGGATTGCACCTGGTGCAATTTTAAGCTTTGAGAGGCCCTTTATTACATCCCAAACATTGTTTGAAGAGGAAAGAGGACTGCCATGCCCTTCCTATGGGTACCCCCAAGAAACAAGACCTTACTTTTGGCACAATTCAAGTTCCTGCTCTTGGGGATTTGTGGCCTGATTGATATTCAGTGTTTCAAAAACTATTAATCTGTTTGTCAGTTGGAGATGTTAAATCATTTCCAGAGAAATACTTTTACCTCCTGAAATTTCTTTCGGCTCCAACTTAAACCCCTGCAAATTATCAGCCAAATTGTTTGAACCCATAAAAGCCATAAAAGAGCTTCCGGATTCATTTTTGTAAACGTATAATTCCTTTTTTGAGGTTGAAAACCACTTCTTTGTGCTTTCTTACTGCTGAATTACACCTACAAAGTTCAAAAAATCACTTAGCAAATTCCTCACATTCTCATTATCAGTATTTACACCTATCCATGAAACCAAAATTTATATGCTGCAAAAAAAAAAGAAAAAGCACCTTGGCTAACCCTATGGCAACATGCACCACAATTATCACTAATATCACAAAATTATTAGCAACAGCTTTCCCCTCTTACCCTTTATTCCCCTTGCTTGACATCTGTCACATATTATCTTCTTTTAAAAATCAGACTAAGCTCCCTAGCTTATTTATTCATTCTGAATAAGTAGGTTCATGGTACAACAGCTGCCAGGGAAAGATTGTCGGTTATGTTTCCATCTGTCCATTGTGCTGTCTGTAGATTATAGCTGTTTCTGAAAAGGATCTGGATTAATAAAGTGTAAATAAATGAGCTAAGAAGATTTGAAATATAGTATTTTATTTACTCTCATATTTACCATTTTAAAACTCAACATTTTTAGTCACTCACAAAACAAGTGATAGCATTATTTCTCATGGCTTTTAGGTAATTTGCATTGATAAAATCTGAACATTCTAAAGAATCTGTAGATGCCTCAAAAATGTCTCATAAGAACGGGGTCAGATTATACTTAGTAATAGCCAACTGATATGTCAGTATATTCGTATACTTGCATCACACATTCATTATTCAATCAATTTCTTTCAACCAAACTTTTTACAGATGATTGCAAAAATATTTTTATATCACTATAACAAGATGGTTGTCAAATGAACACCTGACCTCCTCCTTAAGCACCTACATATATACAACCTATACTGACAGCAAGAAAGATTAAATCACTGGCCTTAAAAGCAATGAGATACAATAACTAGTTACTTATATATTTACCATCTATAACATAATTTTCATTTACATATTATAATAAAAAGTTTAAAAGTTAAACATTTTAATCAATTAATTTTAAATGGGAAAACTGTTTTTGGTAAACTTGCACTACACTTCCTACCACTGTACATGGCTAAACAAAATATGTATTTACTTTTAGTCCCATGTTCTCACACACAGCTCTTGATAAGACTTCAAAAGAACAAAAAACAAAAATTTCTTTTATAACCATCCCATGAACAAATCAGCGGCAACATGTACAAAATTAGTTGGAACTATTTCAGAAACGATCCATATAGAGATTTTTAAAAACCTACAAGCTGCTTATTTCAAAAAATGCAAAAATAACTTTTATGAAAGACGGATGCAACTGAAGGAGAGAAAAACAATGGCATTTATTATTTTGAATTAGTGGACAATATCAGTGTCATTTTATGACCATTTTTTTCTTTTCTTCACTGTTTAACAGAATGAAAAATATTATATGTTAGTACATTAAATAAGGTGTACCTAAGTCAGATTTTATTTCTAAAACACCAAACTCAATTCTGACGGTAAAGGATGCATCAAAAAGCAAACTTCTGAACTAACTCTAAAATACCCTATAGGCTGGTTAACAAGCATTTGGTAACAGCAATCAGAGCAGAAACCAGAATAAAAAGCAAAGTAGTACAGAGGTATTTTTTAGGCTTGGCGAGCGGATGATAAATGTGCAGTGGTTTGAAATGTTATATATATGTGTCCCTGGACGTAATCAAATTAATCATGAGCTTGACTTTATTTGTATATACATTTGACTTTGTTTGTCCCATATCATTCTTTCATTGCCAAGAAGACTGTCTATTTATTGATATGATAATTATTGTTAAATATCACATTTCAATTGTATTCATATAATTATGGGTTATTTTGTATTTTATGTCAAAAATGTTAAAAAGACAAATTAATATCGTTTTCTTAGCAAATTCACCACTATAGCGAGATGCAAAGTATGACATCATAAAATGACATCACAGGGAATGCATAGCTAAGCAAGACAATATACGAACAGATCACCTTAGCGAGGCAGTAATGTTAAACTTTCTCTTGTTCTGCCAACTTCAAAGAGAGTGGACGCCTTTTTAATGCACGGCTCCAAATAAATAATTGTAAAATATTATTTATTTATGTCAACAAACTTACTGTTGGTGTTTTTAAACACACAAGCTGTGTGTGGGCAATGTTTGAGAGGTAGAATTGGAACTGAAAAACTCAATGCTACAGCTGGGATTTGAACCACAGACCCTCTGCTTACCAGGCAGGTGTTCTAACCCACCTGGTAAGTGGAGGGTCTGTGGTTCAAATCCCAGCTGTGGCATTGAGTTTTTCAGTTCCAATTCTACCTCTCAAAAATTGTAAAATAATTCAACATTTGTGGAGCAAGGTTTAAAGTGAAGGAAATATTATTTACCAATATAACTTCGAGAAGTTAAACTATATATGTATTAATTAATAAAAACTGTTGAATCAAGGAGAAAAGAAGATAGTTTACACATTGACCTAGATTCAGCCAAAGCAAACTACACGTAACCTCAATCATGCTAGGAAATAAGAGTCACTGAAACTAAAGATTTTTAAATTGTGCTACGATTTAAAAACTGTAATAATCTATAAAGATGTGAATAAAAAAATTCAGCAAACATAAAAATTGAGTCCAATAATTCATCTTGCCCTGTACCACGACCCGAGATAGTAAAAGAGACACCATAGCAAATCCATTTTACAAAAACCATACCAGGTTTATGGACGAGTTCACTTTTGTATTTATAAGACTATCAGGTCAGGTTAGTATATCTCAGACTTCCGAGATATACTAACTTACTCGGACTTCATCAACATCAGAGTAGTATATAATTAAGTACAGTGCCTGCTCACATTATCAGCAGCATCTTGTTTATTTTCAGGAAAGAAACAGACACATTACTCCCACCATCAATTTGCATGATGTCAATCATGCAGATCCTAGCAAGGTCACTTGCCACATCTAAAAAAGATCTCTGTACTCAACATTTTAGCTCACAACAGCCCAGTAACAAGAATGGGAATGCATATTGTCGATTAGCATTACCATAGCAAAGTGGAGGTTGATATTGCCATTGGGAATTCATTTGTTTCTAACTCACCAATGATATTTTTTGTAGCTTGTGATTAGAGAGATCTCCAGTGGCTATTTCATGCATGGGTGCCTTAAATAATTTCTACAGCAAAAAGTCTAATATGCACAGTATGAAAAATGAAAACAAATTTACAGACTAAAAGCTTCACTTATCTTAGTAATTGCTGCAAGTTCCTAAATTAATATGCAAGCATATGTTTCATGATGCCTCCATCACATTTTCAAATGTGAAAAATATGATTGAAAATATGATGGACACTTCTGTTGCTTCACTATTAACAGCTTCAGCTTTTTAATTGAATGCACAGCATGAATCTAACATTCCGTGCCCGATAATGAAAATGAGAAAGTTAAAACTTAGCCAAGTTTTCTTTCTTTTCCTAGGGCCTGGGAAAGTTTCCCATTGGTTGTGAACACTCCCATTTGAATACATATAATATATTTCAACTTTCTCCTTCTGATTATCGTTACTGTTACTGGTGGTTGTGAACCTATCTTAAAACTTCTTTAATGAGTTCATTAACTATTCAAGATGTACTTATTCTTTTCCCAAACTGAATAAAACCATTTATCAAACTAAAACTTATATTTGAACCAAAAATTCTTCTGTTGAATTCTGTTGATTTGCCATACACGGTGATTTGTAAGCCCACAAATGAAAACACTGTCAACCCCTTTCTGTAGGCTGTAGACCATAATGAAAACCCTCTTTTTTTCTCATCTAAACTGCTCTGTTCATAAGCTCATTTAAGTAAGCAATAACTTCAAAGTAGTTCAAACAAAAGCAAATGCTTTTCTAAACTGTACAAATAAAAAAATAATGACAATAGCATGCAGCTTGATAAAACTTAAATCCTCAAAATAATAATCTTTCTCAATTTTGTTATTTGTTTTACAAACTAAGGGCTTCATTTAAAAATACTGCATAAATAATAATAATGCCACCATTTTTCACCTCCAAATGAAGAAACTTTATTCAAAACTTGTTCTTTTATTCACATTGTTTCCAAGCTTAACAGCTGAAAAGCTGTTTAAAACTGCAGTGCAGAGTAATTTTTTTATTTTCTAGTCCTCTGAAGATATGTCTCAAACACTTGCTTTGTACTAGCTCCATTCTCTTCACAACTGAATCTTCAAAATCAAAGTTCAAGCACAATCTCCCAACTAATAAAGGAAAGCAAGAATGTGTAACACTGGAAAGGATCACTTGGCCATCTATGACCTTTCATTTCAGCAAATGCTCGTACTTCATTTGAAGTACTTTACTGGCACCAATAAAGCAACACACTGCTTTTATTCAGTCAGTATATCATGTCTATAGAGAGTTACACTCTCCAACTTGTCTATTAAAGATGTTACTAGTAGCGTATTGGAACCCATGTGCCACTGTTTTCATCTCGTCTGTAATAATGGGGTCTGTTGTCACGAAACACAGTCACTGCTGGAAATGGATGGTCTTGAATGTATTTCAATGTTGCTCGAACCTGCAAAAAATGTTAAAAAGGTAAAGGCTTACTAATATGTAAAATAATAAATCACATTTAACTGTCCATAAACCTTAACAAGAAGAAGAAGAAAAAGAAGAAGATGAGGAAGAAGAAGAAGAAGAAGAAGAAGAAGAAGAAGAAGAAGAAGAAGAAGAAGAAGAAGAGGAGAGGAGAGGGAGGAGCAGAAGAAGATGAGGAAGAGGAGCAGAAGAAAAACAAGGAGCAGAAGAAGAGCAGGAGGAGGAGGAGGAGGAGAAGAAGAAGAAGAAGAAGAAGAAGAAGAAGAAGAAGAAGAAGAAGAAGAAGAAAAAGAAGAGAGGGAGGAGGAGAAGGAGGAGCAGAAGAAGAAGAGGAAGGAGCAGGAGCAGAAGAAGAAGAAGAAGAGAGGGAGGAGGAGAAGGAGGAGCAGAAGAAGAGGAAGGAGGAGGAGCAGAAGAAGAAGAAGAAAATGACGACATGGTGTATTTGAAGATATGCTACAACACTGATGAAATAGTGTATTGCTCTTGAAGATTATGTTAAAAAATGAAAATACCCCTAAAATAATGATTTTTTTTTAATTGTTAACTAGCCATTTAAGTCATTGGATAAATAATGTATTCAAATCTACAAGCATGAAATTAATTTTCTTTTTCTACATATTTTCTGTTGCCTTTTAAACAATCATCCTAGCATTGGATGGTTCATTCAAATCAACCCATAATTATTCACAAACAATCCATTTAACTACAGGTAGCTGTTTCTGGCACTGACTTTTATGCATTAAACAAAGGATATTACATTACTGGTGATGTTATTTCTTAGAATTGGACAACTATGTTCTGGATATACGTACATCTGTCATCACACAAGAGATGAGAAATAAAGATTGACGGTCACCAAAACAGAAAGTTCGTTAACAACCTACAAGTATCATGAAGTTTTCACACATATTTTTACTTTCTCTACTATGCATGGCAAATATAGGAAGTAGTGTATTCCACCTAAAAATTTGATGTTAAGATTTCATTGGAAATATGTTTTGAGGCCCCCTAAATAAAAAAAAAAAAAAAAAAGAAAGGATTTTTATAAAAAGGTCTGTGTGCGTGTGAACAGCATAACTCAAAATCGAAAATTTGGTTAAAAACCAAAGTTGCTATTTAAGAGGTAGAACTGGAACTTAAAAATTCAATGCCACAACTGGAATTTGAACCACAGACCTTCTGCTTACCGGGCGGCTGCTCTAACCGCTGAGCTATTGTGAAAAACTGCCAGAATGGCATTAAATTCTCAAACCAGTTCGTATTTCTCCTGGTAAACCACAAAGGCAGTCTCACATCAGAGACAAATTACCCCAATGGTGACTTACTATTGTAAGTACTTTATATCCCAGGATTAAATAACTTTGCCCACACACGGCTTGTGTGTTTAAAAACACCAACTGTAAGTTTGTAGGCATAAATAAATAATAATTGCTATTTAAGTTTAATGTCTTTCAAGGATGCAATACGAAGATTTTGAAGAAAATTCCTCCACCCTAAACTACCCTTTACATTGAAAATTTTTCCAAAATTTTGATTTTCTCAAAAATGGCTCTAATGATTTTGATTAAAATGCCATGTGTTTAAGATATTTTTATGGCAACTTAAATGTATATTTTGAATTTTGTGGCTATAGTCTACGTAGTCCTGTTTACTCTTGATGACTTTTAAATAACTCATAAACCATACAAGATAGACAAATCTTACTATACAGACATTGTAGATTTTGTTAAATACACAGTTTATGTCCAAATGAATTTTTTTGTAGAGTGAACCATTTAGCGGCCACCTTTGACAACATATTTTCTAACCTTATTTTTTATAAAATAATAGACGTAATTGGCATTGACAGGCAACAAAATAGGGGACTAATTCTTGACCCTACAATCCAATTTGAAAAAATCTAGACCAAATTAAGGAGATCGATAAGGGAAAAAAAACTACATTTTGAGTCTTGCATTCCTTATTTAAGAGACAAATATATAGTTTCAAATCATTTAAACAGAATTGGGATATATTCTTCACCACTCTGTCCTCTATGTGATCTGCAAGAGGAAATGGACCAAGACCACCTTCAAATATGCCCGGCCACTTCTAGTGCCCCATCCATCAGTGAAAAATATTGGAGAGTAAGAGGATTAATGACTTCATTGTCAGAAATCCAGCATTAGCTAACAACAACATATACTTTCAAATTGGGAAGTGATTGATCACTTTTAGTGCTTGTGGAGTGATTACTAAATTTACTGCTAATTTGTTTTGATGTCTTGAATTGCAATTAAGCATTTTAGAAGATGTGGTTTACATATTATTTGTGTTTCTTTGTTCATTTTACACAATCATCTGTATACTACACTAAATTAAATAAATAAATAAATAAATAAATAAATAAATAAATAAATAAATAAATAATTCTAAAATGGTTAGCTGTCCTATTTCCAAATTTTATAATAAGTGATGCAAAGTAATGCCCTTATACAGAAATGCAAATACATTCCTAGAGAAAAAGCATTTACCTGCATGACAAAATGGGGTGGCTCTACCTCAGGTGATGTGGATAAATGTTGTAGAATAAACTCATCAGTTTGCTCCAACCACAAATCGACACCTCTCAGAGGATCATAGTTAAATGGACCAATCCTCAACAGCCCTAGTTGACAGTCGTATATATCCAGCACCTAGAAAACAAAAAGAAATTCATTGTTTTATTAATAAAGTAGGATAAAGAGAGAGCAATTAAATTCACCAATTAACAACATGCTGAGATATGCATGGTTATCAGTTTCCAAAACTTGTTAATTTGGCTTCAGAGAAACACACAGAATTTACACATTGTTATTCTATCTCTTAGCGCATTTTGTTACATTTAAAACTAATGCTCATGTTCACTTTAATAAAAAACAGAAAAAAGAAGAAGCTTAATATGACCACCTCTGTGAAGTAGGGGAAACATATCTGCCACAAATTCAAGAGGTTCCAAGTTCAGTTCTCAGTTAAGGTGAGTTATCTGGATAATGTATTTTTCTGGGGTTTTTCCTCATCCTAAGAAGATGAATATTGGGCAGTAGTAGATAGAAAAGTAAAACGAGCAGAACAGAAAAAATAACTAAAAGAAACTACAACTCTCACAGCAGCAGAAACAAAAACGACATTCAAAAAATTCACATATCATCCATGGGCCTTTGATAAATTCAAAAAAGTGTTCAAGGAATACAACATTCAGCTAGCACCAGTAAACCATTACTTCATACAAAACCTGCTGCTTTCAAACATCAAAGATGCTATTCCACCTAACAAAAAAACTGGCATATATCAAATTGAATGCAACGATTGTAATGAAGTATACATAGGAAAAACCAAAAGAAATTTAGAAATTAGATCCAAGGAACACGTTAGGAACATCAGAGCAAACAATTGAAAAAATCAGCAGTTGCCTTTCACTTTTGGACAAAAAATCATTACATAAAGTCAGAACTGAAACTCCTCAAATACATAACCGGAAAACAAGAGCTGTCCACATGGGAACAAATCTTCATTTTAAAAAATAGAAACCAAGTTTAATTTAAAAAGTGAGTTAATTAATAACACTGAACAACCTTCGAAACGCGTCCCGGAAAACTATGTTGTAAGTGTTGTTCAGTGTTATTAATTGACTCACCTTTTAAATTAAATTAAGTACAACAACACTGTTTTCAAACTTCTATGAAAGGAAGATAGAAACCAAGTATTTAATTTTGACATTCCCCAGAAAGATATTTTCAGATATTTTCCATTGTGCTAGTAGCAATTGTTTTATTAAGGACACTATTTTTTTATATGGTGATTGCTTTGTTTTCCAACCTTTATTAACCATAAAGGAGTGTTCCTGCTGTTGGTTGTTGTTGGGAGAGCTAGTTGAGAGGTTCAATTTCTTAACCACCGGCTTTTTCCCACATTTGCCAATTGTGAACCAATTATTGTTCCATGGCAGGTCCAGAACAGTTAAAATATATATAGAAAGTAGAAGGGATGAAACAACTCCTTAGGCCTCGAGTACTAACCACCGGGGTCAAAGACAATAGGAGGTCAGTCTGGATAGGAAAGGAGAAAGAAGGAATCTGGTAAGGAAATGGCAGAATACCAGATTTGGTCACTAAACTCATCAGGCTAACCAGTTCCATTTGATGAGCAACCCCCTACTTCTAATTCAACTTGCATAAGCATGCACACTAACTGCTGCACCATGGGAAGATGAGGGACAGAATATTAGGTATCTGTCCAGATTGGTTCCTATAAGCCTCTATTACAGAGGAATTAAAGGCTTTCTCCTCTGTTGAAAATAATTATCTTTCGCAGCCATGGAACATTGAAGCAATATTTTACTCTGCTTCACGTTGAGGTGAACTTTGAACCAGGATTACATAGTGTTGTTGGTCAAACGTTGTTAACTATTTGAATCAACAGATTTCATGGTGGATTATATACAACTCCTATTCCTAATACATTTCCTTCTCCTAGAAACCCCATTAACACTAGCCACATTACATAATTATCACTCCTCTCCTACACCATTTTGACTCTTAGACCCATTTCTTTCCTAATAAATACACGTAATCCACTTGATGTTCTACCTTTCACTTGTTCTTTCACTGCCAATCTGCCATAATAGCCAATGCTCACCTTTTTCCATACCCATGTCTCTACCACTGCTAATATGTCCGCAAAACTCGCAAATTTAGCGATCTCTCCACTAACTGATTTCCCCCATAAACCCTCCACATTCCAGCACAGATTACCTGAGACCTAATCCTATATTGAACCTTTCCTTTCAAATCTAAAGGGTTCCAATTTGGCTCTACTTCTTGTAACCTTTTTTGCCCCATTTCACCACGTAGACTCTCCTCTTCTATCTCGAATACACTGCCACCTGCTTTTTTGAAGTTTCAATGCAGATTCATGTGATGTTGACTGTCATTTGTATTATCTGATTTTATATCAGCAATTACTGCTCCATGACCGGAACTTGGATCTTCTATAACTTGTTTTTTGATTTTTGAAACAATATCTGTTGTAGCTAACAAGAGGTCTGGGTTACTGCCTGCCCAAGTGTAATGTATGATGGTTATGGGATCTTCTTTATTATAAATCAGTTCAAAGGTTGTGGTATTCAAAAATTTTTGATTATCTTCCCTGCTGAATCCACTTTTTCTTAACCCCTTCTTTTGAAATGGGCACTGAAATCCCCAATTATGATTGTTTTATTTAATTTGTCAATAAGTGAGAGATGTGGTTCATTCCTGGGAGGATTACAAATACTGCATAAATGTAGATGTGTTTTGTTATCCCAAAAATTTAGCTTTATTAATTCAGATTTATCTGCATATCCATTTCTTTAACAATTTGAAAGGACGATTTAATATCCTTTTCAACTCCAACCAATATTCCACTGCTTATCTGACTAATTTTGTGTAGTAGGTTTAGTAAAAATTCAGTAATATTGAAGTAAGTTGATCATTTGTTAGATGATTTGTATTAATGAAAAATATATCTATGTTATTGTCAAATACAATTTTATTATTTTATTCTTTTTGCTTGTGTGAGACCACCTGTGTTCCATTGAAGAAATCTTATGCAAGATCTATTAATATAATGTCTCAGTTCTAGAGAAGCAATCCCTGCCCGGAGATCTGAATGGGGTACTATTTTAACTCTGGAACATTTTACTCCTTGAGTCATATTTCATAATTCATTTGGAGAGCTACACAGCAGTAAAAGTAACTGCTTTTTAGAGAACACCATATTTTTACGTTTTGGTGGTCACATCGCTCTCTTGCAACCCTCAGAATGTCTGGAGAAATACACCTGTCATTGGTTTATGGGTCTCACTGATCTGACCAGGAGAGTTATCAAAATAAATTCACTGACCCTATCCTCTTGATTACCAATCAGAGGGTGCATTACATGCCATGACAGGTCAGCATGTTAGGGGTTAAGAGGTTATAGAAAACTTAGAGAAGTTGAAATATTGTAAAAATAAAGACTCCCTAGCCCTAATAGCATCAGGGTCGGAAGAGAACAAGAGATGACCAAGGTAAGGTCATAAAATCAGATAGAAAAGATACAGTGAGGAGCAAAACACTGGTAAGTAGGAGTAATGTTCCGCTAAGCTTGGGTACCCTGTGGTCACCATCCACATATTCCCTAGATGGGGACCCCTGAGGTAAACAATAAATAATGTAACTGGCTTGAGAGTTTAATGCCATTCTGGCAGTTTGTCACAATAGCTCAGTGGTTAGAGCGTCCGCCCGGCAAGCGGAAGGTCTGTGGTTCAAATCCCAGTTGTGGCATTGAATTTTTAAGTTCCAGTTCTACCTCTTAATGTAACCTTTTGTTTGCTCGATTTGCTTGGCTGCCCTCATTACACTCCCCCATACATAATTGTCGCCATCTTGAGACCATTTTGGCAGTGCACAGCTTTTTCGCAGACTGTGCAAATACACTCAATGACTCAGGAATGGAGAATATATGGGAATGTTGTGATATCTTATGCAAGAGATACCATGTGATAAATTGTATAAAGCAGAAGATGGTCAATGAGAAGCTTTTGCACACAAGAATTAAACAACACCACTACATCAATTAGTCAGTTGGAAGCTGAGGATGGAAACAATGGTTCCTGAAATCCTTCCTAATTTTTACAAGTGAGGTTTAGTGTAATAGTGTAATCCTCAATTAATATTATTTACTATTGCTAGACATAATATTTCTATACTTACATACAATGTAATCTTAGTTATAGAAATACTTATCTCTCATGTATGAGTTCATTTTAAGTCAATTTTTTACACTCACCTTCACTTAAATTGTTTTAAAAACTGGAAACATTTTCAAGACCGTTTGGTCTCATCATCGTTTCCAGTTTTTAAAACAATTTAACTGAAGGTGAGTGTAAAATAGTGACTCAAAATTACCTCAAGCACTGTTATTAGTGCTTCAATTTTTAATACTCATCTCTCACTTTGAAGGTTATAGGCAGAGAATGAAGACAACAAGTTTGTTAAGAGACTATTTTTAAAATTCACTTTAATTTTTAAAGTTAATCCCAAGCATTTCAATTAAAGTGCTCATACCTGTTGGCCTCCAGTGAGATGCCTTGCACTTCTTAGAGCTTGATCGGGCCCCTTTTCTGGGAATGTGGCTGGAAAAAGTTCCCCAGTTTTCGTATTCACACCTTTAACAAACATGGAAAGCAATCTGTAATAATACATCACAAAAATCATGTTTTGTTTTAAATATTCTTGAGCCTTTCATTTTGTAAAATAATTAAGAACTAAAACAACTAGTATATAATTAGAGATTGATGAATTTGAGGTGAAAAGCTTAGAATTGCCTGACATTCTGTCTTTTCAGGATCAGAGAAAACCTCAGAAAAAATCCTCTCCAGGCAATTCACCTCACCTTGTGAACTCAAGCCCTCCATAAAACTAATTAGACATGCTACTCATTAAACCATACATATCTACAACTCAGAAAATTTAACTAATTGTACAGAAGTTTTAACCAATGCAATTTAGTGTTTCAATCCATCTGATTCCATAGACACAAATTATAGCATTGCCTTACTGAATTAGTAAAGTTTAACAATGAGCATGGTGACTTAGTTCAATTTCCAATGCCCTTTCACTTTTTGAGTGTAATTTGGTTCAGTCTTCACTATAAATTCACTCCACTGACACTTGCTTTTCTTTGGATATAACAGCGAAATAAATCACACACAAAGCAGTTGAGATGAATTACTACTATAAAAATAATACTTTTCTTTTGTTCCATTTATATGCTCCCTTTAACATCTAAGATAGTATCAATGGCTTTGTCTTTAGAACAATTAGCACAATGGCAATAATGTTCACTCATTTTACTGTTCTGTCTTTAGGTTAGTTTTACTTTGAGTTTTTCTTAATAACATTAGAATCACACACTTATACTAGGTGGCAAACCCATGAATGTGAAAGAATATGAAACTGCCCAGTTGTTTACGCGACCATGTCGCACATATAGAGCAAGTCAGTGCATGCACTCTGATATGATTGCTTTTGTACTCTGCTCAGATGTAATCATATCTTCCAGAAACCTGTCATATATTGACAGGTGCAAGCTATTATCTATTTGTGTTGCATTACTGACTGTATACTAAGTTACTATTATTTCACTGTTTTAGTAGACAAAATAATAAGTAAATGCAGTGCTCTGCCAGCCAAGGTCAATGTGCCTAGTTGCTTTGCCAGGTAGTACTTCTGCACCCTCTAGGGAAGATGGGGAATGATTCTGGCTAAGGAAATTCTCCCAAACTCCAGCTGAGAGTCGAACCTGAAATCTCTGGATTTGGAAGTTAGCATGCCTACCATTAGACCCAGAGGCAGTCAGTTTCCTTTTGTTTCTTTGGATAAAAGTGAAAAACTTGTTATAAATACAATCTGCTGTCCATTCTGTTATTATATACTGCTACATTTTAAAGTGAAAAACAAAAAAAAAATACTCCCAAACATATACAAGGGCACCTGTCATCCTGATCTATATTTCACAGCTTTGCTTCATATGCATGTGCTATAAACAAACTTTATTCAAAAGTTTCTTTTAATATTGTAAGGTCTTACTCATATGTTATATGCACTCTGTCTCCGACAAAATAAAACAATATTAGAACTCAACCACCAGAGGTATATTTTTGTAAACTTTATTATTGCATCCAAAGCTATTTGGTAAAATGGAATATGGCTAACATTGATAATAGATGAAAATCATGTTGTTGTTGTTCTTTTCTAGTGCCTTGCATCTGGCAATGAAGCCATAAGCATTCGTGCTTTCCAATACTTTTGAACTGTAGTTTCTTCTGATCTTAATGCTTCACAGGTCTTCAAGTGGTCTTCATTCATTTCTGCTGGATCATTACACAGCACACATATTGGTGAGGCTGAAATACCTATTCTGTAGAGATGACTTGCTAAGCAGTCGTGATTTGTCAATAGTCGGAAGACTGCAACCGCTGTTTTCCGTGGTCTCTGGGGGATTATATCTGGGTTGGAAACTAGTGTAATCCATTTTTTATCTTTGGCATTTGTTTCTATTTCTTGTAGGTATGAATGAGAAAATTTTTTAATGATCAAGCGTTTTATTGAGGAATATGAGAAATTGAATTTAGACTTTTGATTTATTGTTGTGCCTTTCTTTGCAAGTGAGTCTGCAGCTTCATTCCCCATGACTCCACAGTGTGCTGGAATCCATTGGAGATGAACAGTCTTATTAACTTTTTGGAGTTGTGTTAACATTTTGTAGCATTCTCTAATTTTTGTTGACTTCTTTGTAGTATTTGAACATTTTCCCTGAATTGCAGCTTTAGAATCCGAAAGAATGACTGCCTTGTTAAATTTATTTAAGGGAAGATTTAATAATTGTCGGAGAGCAATGTATATAGCCTCTATTTCTCCATCATAATTTGTTGTGTCTCTGCCAACAGAATGATATAAGGAAAAATGTGAACACGTAACTCCAGCTCCAGTAAGGTTTTCCTTGGAGGATCCATCAGTATATATGTGCAGCCATTCTTCTGTGGAATACCTAGTATTGATTGTTTCCAGAGCTAGAAGTTTTTGTATTTCTTTTGGTGTGTCTGATTTACTTATTTCCTCTATTAATTCCAAATTGAAGGTAGGTTGCAATAATTCCAACGGATTTTCTCTTATAAGTAGATTTTCTCTGGTGTTAGGAATGTTCAATTTGGATTTAATCTGTGTTACCTTTTCTAGGAAACTATTATGAGTTTTAATAGATGAAAATCATGAAAAAAGACAAATGAAAAACTGGTTGCTAAGCTCCGTAACCAAGAAGAATAAATAGTGAATCTTTTGACAGTACACTTGTGATAACATCAAGTAGAGTAGATGTTGAAATTTTTGTACAAATAGTAGTGAGTGCACATTGTAAGATAGTGATTGTGCAGAAAATAAATACAGCACAATTTATATCCACGGATATATATACAAGTCAGCAAAAGAAAAACTGATACTTACTGTAAAAGTGATGCCATTGAACTTTGCATGAGAAATAGTTATAAAAGAAAACCCTGTCACGATGATATCCCAAATAGTTTCGGACACTGCCTTCAAGAATATGTTTAAAAAGAGAGATGATTTATGAAGATATGTAATCTTATCTACAATTATAACAAATATCTTAGAAGCTATAAGCTTCACTTACCTTAGTATAAGATAAACAAGAGTGGTACAAATGATGCAGTAGATATATCATGAAATAGCAGCTTGCATTTAATTTCACGAACTTGCAGCAAATACTAAGATAAGTGAAGCATAATGAAAAAACTGAAGCTATTAACAGTGAAGTAAAGTAAATCTATAAATGTAATAATAACTTAGAGACTACAAGCTTCTTACATTTATAGAGTCTAAAATATTTCAAATATTTTGTTGTTTAATGACGCTGTCAATTGCTAGGTTTACATCAGCATTGCTGGTGTGCCGGAATTTTGTCCCGCAGGAGTTATTTTACATGCCAGTAAATCTACTGACATGGAGCTGTCATTTCTAAGCACACTTAAAAACCATCGGTCTGGGCTAGAATTGATTGTCTCTAAGATATTTGTTATAATTGCAGATTTGTATTGCTTCACTGTTAATAGCTTCAGTTTTTGATTATACATTCTCTTAATTTAAATAAAGTTAATTTTGGCAGATTCCAGGCTTTAATAGAAAAGACATTGGTCCTCACCATCATAATCTTTATCAGCTACTTGCTAAATGTAACCCTGAAATAAAGATCCCATTGCTCCCTTTGATAAAAACTGCCGCAACTGGACATACAATTTTATTAAATTAATGTAACATTCTACCAAAGCTAAGTGATAGTATTTCAAATATTTTCATTCCTATGCTTTCTTACCTACACCATAGAGAATAGGCCATTGAATGCCTCCACGTATTGTTGTGTTCAGCTCCCCTACACAAGCCAACGTAAGGTCTATCTCCACCAACTGCTTATGAAAGGCATCTGTAAGTAAATAGAAATTGTTACATTTTAAGATGACTTTTTAAGATAAATTAGTCTTACTTTGTAATGAACAAAAATGCAAATAGCACATGTGCACACATTTTTATGCTTACATAGACAAATGAACACTGTAAATGTTTTTCAATTGGCAATGGAAACATAACTAAAACTTATGTGTGCACTCACATAACCTTCTCTACTCACTCTTTACAAACAATTCTTTAAAACTCTTATTGGATACTTCACGTTAATCCAGATAAACATTTGTAGAAAAGGTTTGATTACATATTTCCTTATAGGTACAATGGAAATAGGAGAATACAGTAGGCTTAAGCAATAGTAAAATTCTATAAGTGTTTGTCATTATATGACGACTTTAAAATTCCATTCCTTTTAGATGGCCAGGATATAAAAAACTGAATGACTTCCTATTTGAGAAAAGAACAAGTATTATTTATTTATGCCAAGAAACTTATTGTCCGTATTTTTAAACAGACAAGCCGTGTGTGGTAAGCGGAGGGTCTGTGGTTCAAATCCCAACTGTGGCATTGAATTTTTCAGTTTCAGTTCTACCTCTCAAAAGAATAAATATTTGAAATTGAAACCAATAACAAGGAATATCTCGGAAATGGCTATTTCCACAAAAAAATTGGTTGACATAAACTCTGTTTTGACAAGATTTTGTCTATCTCTTATTGTTTATTAGCTATGCAAAAGTCATCCAGAATGAATAGGTTTTCAGAGGCTATTCCCAAAATATTCAAGCTATACATTTCATTTGTCATAAAAATATTTTAAATATACGGCATTTTAATCAACATCAATTGAGCCACTTTTTAAAGAATCAAAATATTTGAAAATGTTCTCAGTAAAGGATATTTTAGGATACAGAGATTTTCTTGAAAATATTTGTGTTGCATCTTTGAAAGATGCTAACTTAAGTACCACGTTTGGTATTTAACCAAGTTTTCATTCGTGAGTTATGCTTATCAGGCACATACAGGCATGCATGCATACACCAAACATGCACGTACACCAACACATGCTTTTCACGCATGTCGGCACCATGGCCAAGTGGTTAGACTGTTCACTATCACCAAGGTGACCCATGTTCGACCCCAGGAACCTACATGTGGTATTTGTGGTGGACGAGGCAGTGTCTGGGAGGGTTTTCTCCAGATTCTCCGGTTTCCCCTATCACTCTTTTCACCAACTGGTCCATCACCACCTTTCCTACCATCCATTTCATCTGCATTTCATATCATCCTCTTCCTCACTCTCATACCCGATGCTGGGCTGACCACCCGCTTATAGGTCTTCACTCTGTCCAGTCCATAGGCTCGTCTGCTCCCCAGCAGACTCAAATGAAGGATCTTTTTAGGCACAGCACAAAAACAACCTTAAGTAAACTTGTCTAAAGGAGAAACGAGACTGAGGATGCTATCCCTTTCATAAATATCTATAATGATAAAAGAATTGATAAGTACAAAATTAAACACAGACTTTATCAATTATATACAGTACATTAACCATGTAAGACATTGAGGTCACACATCTGATGTGTTATCAGTAAATTATTCTTGTTAGCTAGGAAACTGTCAGACTAGCCAATTTGTGTGCCTGCAAATAAATCATAGTCATTGGTTTACCACTAAATGATTTATAATATGCATCTGGCAACATGCTTTTCCATTCCTTCCTCCTCTCCTCCCTTTTTCTCATACTCCCTGCCGCCTTCATGTTTCCCATAGAGTACATTCAGACAGTACATGTATCCCGGCACTCACTACAAAATGAGCAGATTTCTCGGCCAGAATTTGTTTTGCATTGCTTTATCAGCCTTCTAGTCTCTAAACAAACTGCCATTACCAGCTTCACTTTTCCCGTTAAAACAAATTCTTATTTCTTGCTTCATTTCAGCTTTATTTGATGTCAACACCACCACAGGCACACACATTATTGCATTCTCTCTCTCTTTCCATAGCCATTTCCTCTCTCTTCGTAAAATAATTATACTGTGTAAAGTAGTTTTTTCTGTGACATTAACAGTTAAAATACTAGTAAAAGCTTTAGGAAAACATACCTTCCATCCTTATGCTTGTTTTGTGATCTGAACAACACCATTCCCTATGAGAAATGGTTTATCTACATGAATATTAGTATTGAAAAATTGGTATACGTTTAAAAATTTTTCTTATATAACCAGTTTAGAAAACTCAATAATATGCAATATGTTTCCTTAAGCATTGTAGGCCACCCAATAATTAAATGTTGAGATTTTGCCAGAAATACATGTTTCGAAGCCCCTAAATCTAAAATAGGATTTTAAAAGAGGTCTGCATGTACATGTAGTATATATGTAAGTTTGAGTAGCATAATTCAAAAAACAAAATCTTCTATAAATACCAGACTTGATTATAATGAAAATTGAGTCAGATTGAAACTCTTAACATCACTTATATGTAATTAATCTTGACCGGTTTCAAGAGCTTAATTACATGTAAGTGATGTTAACTGTTTCAATCCAACTCAATTTTCATTATAATTTAGATTCACATCACTGTTACTGGCTCATTCAAAGATATGTAAATCACACTTGATTATGAATTTACTTAATGTTGAGTTGGAATTAGGAACACTGACATCACTTAGGGATAAAAATATTATGTGATTTTTTCACATATCAGGGCTGATATATGTAAACTATGATAGCTTAATGTTTGAGAGCAATGTGTATAGAGTGGAAGATCTCTATGGCATTGAATTTTTCAGTTCTGACTCTATCTTTCAACATGAGTGATGTCAATGTTATTAATTCTGACTCAACACTATGTGAATTCAAAAGTACATCACTGTTTCTAGTTTCTTTCATATGTTAAAACAAAGTATTTAAGTCCGGTATCTTCCATAGATGCAACACAAAGAGTTTAAGGATAATCCCCCTAAACTACGCTTTACATAAAAAACATTTGTTACTAACGATTCTCATTAAAATACCATATTTTTAAGATACTTGAATGACAAATAAAATGCATATTGCAACAAAATGCAAAATGCAAAGGTCCTATCACTTTATTATCCTCTAAATTTTACTACAAATGCACAATTTTCTTCTTGATGTTAACACAGTTTATCGTCTTCTCTGCTATTACAATTCACATTTATCTTCTGATAATCTTTCTCAGTCTTTCAATGTGTTTCTCCACTTTCACTGTCTTTTATTTCTTGACTATTACAATACAATCACTCAACGACACATACATACTTGCTGACAGGCTGGCCGACTCACTCTCTAGACTAAAAACTAACTGTACAGGACAACTTACATAACTAAACACATACTACAACTCTATCACTAACTCTCTGGCTGCTCTCACAAGCTCTATATACATTGGAGCCGGCATCATGTGACTTTCGAGATCTTTCCAACACACGTGCAATGATGACTCAGCGAGAATTGGGGAAGGCTCTCAACTCCTTTCTTTTGTGTTTTACTGCTATCATTGTTTATGGTCATGTAACACAGTCGCTCACTGTATCCAAGCCACCTGGCCCCCTCTCGTCCATGTATTGTTGTACGAGCAGTGTCACCATACATTGAATTTTCTAGGAATAGCCTTTGAAGTCTTCTTCATTCTGAATGACATTTGTACAACTGGTAAACTGTAAGAGATTTACTTTAGTGTCACCAAAAGTTTAGCTACCACACATAATTGAGCCAGTAAATTATCATTACCTATTTGTGACCTGCATTTTGATTTAAGCATGTTTAATTTTGTAAAGAATTGCTCACATATGTAAGTGATTCAAACATGACTTGGATCGCAAATGCAAATGATGTCAGCTGCAGATATTTAGTGCTATGTAACTTTAAAAAAATATCTGCACCTACCAGATTTGTACAATTCAATTTCAATATTTCCTCTGTTTGCAAATCTATTAGTTCTGTCTGGAACCTTATTTCAACACTGGTAAGATCGATAGAGAAGACGTTCGAAAACAGAAACAAAATGTTTTCTACTCTTCTGAAATCTTTAAACCATTTTGCAGTGAACTCTAGCTTTATAGATTTTTAGATTCCAACATACTTGCAGATTTTCCTCACAAACAGGGCCCGAGTCTGCAGACATATTCTTCTTCTTTACCTGATTACCAGGACTTACAGCCCCTAAGACTTACAAGCCAATACCTAGGTTCAGATGCCTGTCGGGGAGCAGAGAAACCTATGGACCGGACACAGCGAAGACCTGGAAGCAGGTGATCAGCCAAGCACCAGGTATAAGAATGAGGAAGAGGATGATATGAAATGCAGGTGAAATGCATGATTGGAAAGGTGATGATGGAGCAATTGATGGGATGAGTGGTGGGGGAAACTGGAGAACCCAGAGAAAAGTTACCCGATGCCACTTTGTCCACCATGAGTACCACATGTGGGTCCCTGGGATTGAACCCAGGCCAGCTAGGTGGTAGGTGAATGGTCTAACTGCTCGGCCATGACGCAGACATATGAAATAAAAAAGTTCTAGATCATTGAGATATCTGATCCAACGATCCAATTCAGTGACATATGCTTGTATAGCACTGTTTCACCGCTAAAGAATATCTGTGTGGCAGCAAGGAGGGAGAGATATGAATCAATGCATGCAACCTCTATTTAAAATGAAGGCCACAATTATGTTTGTAATCACAACACAGCTTCTGTCCTTGGTTGCAACATCATCACTACTAGAATAAATGCATACCACCAGTGCTGTAAACTCAAAGATTTTATATCTTGTGCACCAAGCCTAATGTGTTAGGGTTTGCCATCACTGTTCTAAATGAATATGGATAACCTTTTTCCGAGTCATAGACACAGCTTCATTTGAGAAAGCATAATTTAATACTACTGAAACAGTATATATGGTGTGTTCCTAAAATATATTAAATACATTATGAATTTGACTTATTTTCTGTTTGTAATTACCCATGTTACATCATTCTTCAATTATTGAAAATATTGTCTGCTTATCAATGTCATAATTGTTAACTATCATATTTTGATTTTATGTATAAAATTTTAAGGGTCATTTTAAATATTAAATGCCAAAAATGTTAAGATGTTAGATTGAAATTGCTTTCTTAGCATTTTCGGGATTAGGGAAATATATGGAAAATGATGTCACAGTGGGACGCTACTAAAATGCACATATATGCAGTTGAATACATGCACATAACTAACATAACACGGCAAGATCAGTCTTTCTCTTCGCCATTACCGTCGGTTGAATATAAACGCATTTTGATATGTGCATGTTATAAGATAGTAAAAGTGAAATGATTAAGTGAAATATTGATTAACATTGGTGCTGTTTTTATAATTATAATCTGCTTCGGATTGAGCAATGAGACTATTATTTCTCTCCGGGCTTGGTACTAGGTGGAATGAATAAACACTTGATGTAACTTCACTATAATATCATGTCATCTCCTGAAACAATGTATGATACCAACAGTCTAGTAGATGACTTACGCATTATATTATAAAACAGTTCTTCAGAATAGTTACGACTATCTGAGTAACCACCAACTAGCTGCAATTCGAGTCTTCCTTCTTGGTATCCTAGAGCCAGTTCCTGTACTCTGTGTACCATGTTCATGACACCTTCATCTGTCCCAGCACCATCCAAATGTGCTAATGCCATTGCACCAGACCCTGCAACATTTCAGTGTTATTGCTCAAACAATATCTATATTAAACTGATAATCGTGCATAATGTTCCACATTACTGTCAGACAGACTATTTGCTTTACACAATAATTTGTACAGCTAAATAATATTTTAATGTTTGAACAGAATGGGAAATCTATAGACACATACTTCGGTCAGGAGTCATAAAAGTTTGTTTACAATGTTTCAAGGAAGAGAAGAGGTAGGTACATCAAGGAGGGGTGATCAGAAATTAAGGTTACAAAGCTTGGAGTGAAACATTTAGATTTTATTTCATACAAGCAATACAGCCAACTGATAGGACACACATTAGGCTATTTTTCAACATACAGTAAACTCTCGGTTTAACGGACCTTTGTTCAATGGACTTTGGATTTAACAGACCAACTTTGACGTTGGTTATAAAATAAATTTAAATGAAATTTAGAAGATCTGCAACAATTAAATTATGGCATTCTGCTGTTTGTCTGATCAAGAAGGCTAGTTCACGCGTCTTTGGCTACATTTGTGAAAGTTTGTGTACGTGTCACGAGACATCTCTCTAACCTAAGGGACTTTAAAGCAATTATAAAGTTTAAATATCTGTGATCGTTTATTGATGAATCAGTGTAAAGAGGATGTAGACAGTAGGCTAGAACAAGCATGAAGAGCTATATGAATGTTGATGGGGTTTTGTGTAATAGAACCGTATTGAACCGGACAAAGAAAAGGATTTTGAAGACTATGGTGGAAAGTATGACTTATGGTGCTGAGGCGTGGACTTTGGTAGAGACACAAAAATCTAAGATCTTGGCAGTGGCAATGGATGGAATAACATGTAGTGCTGGAGTATCAAGATTGGAAAGAAGGAGAAATGAAGAGGCGAGAAAGATGACAGATATGGAGGAAACTGATGGAGAGAATTGAAAGGCGGTGTCTTCACTGGTATGGGCATGTTAGAAGAATGGGGAAGAGTAGGTGGCCCAAGACCCTTTTAAAATGGTCAGCTCATGGAAGAAGGAAGCATGGCAGGCCAAGAGCAACTTGGAGAGGAAACATTCACAGAATGATGAATGTTCAATGCCTAGAAGAGGATGACTTGTTCAAACAAAATGGCAAATGGGAATACAGGGCAACTGCTGAAGAATGGAGAAGCCCTTAAAAGTAAAAGTAATATTAAATAGCATTTAGTTGGTGGCATTGAAGTTTTCAGTTCCAGTTGTACCTCTCAAACATTGCCCATACATGGCTTGTGTGTTTATAAACACCAACAGTAAGTTTATTGGCATAAATAAATGATAAGGCAAAAATTATAATTATAATTGGAACTGATAAGCAGAGGACCTGTGGTTCAAATCCCAGCTGCAGCATTGAATTTTTCAGTTCCAATTCTACCTTTCAAATAAGGTAAAAGTTTGAGAGGTAAAATCAGAAATGAAAAATTCAACGCCACAGCCAGGATTTTTCAGTTCTGATCCCACCACTCAAACATTGCCCACACATGGCTTGTGTGTTTGAAAACACCAACAGTAAGTTTGTTGGCATTAATAAACAATAAGATAAAAGTTGCTTGTAGCATGGTCTAGAACTCTAGACTGTAGGAAGAGTGGTCTATGATGTCCCAGAACTGCTTCAACAGCATGGTGATGTTCCTTCTACTGGCCGCAAACTTTTGACCCCATTCTGCAATATACTGACAGACACTATAATTTTTCCATAAATCTCTACCAGTTGCTGACAAATTTCAGCTGCAGTTACATGTTTTGCCCACAGAAATCGAATAACTAAGCAGATGTCTTTGTGAGACAAGTTTTCCAAATGGTATTTGTGTCTATCTGCAACTACCACTGTAGGTGGCAGATGGCTGAAGCTCTGCACAGTTGTCAACCAGATGTATTAGAATTACTACACACTGCTAATGTCTCTATAACAGATGAAGCTCTAGGAACATCGGCCTTGTAACCTAGTTTCTGATCACCCCTTGTATAACCAACTTTTTCACATGACAAATGACACATATTAAAACTTTGAAACTGTAATATGGAAAATATTTTATGTGGCCCTTTATGAGTCACTGGGAAGTCAGCATCAGAATTTTAAAAGGAACCGTGATACTTTTTTGATATTTTTAAAAGGATTATTATTCTTTTTAAATCATTATTTTTCTGATATCAAGATTACAGGGAAATCTAAAGGAAAAATCAAGGAATTCCCAAAAAACAATATAGAACAATTAAATTTGACTTTGTAAAACTCATACCTCTCACAAATGATATGTCTGAGTATACTCATACATTAAGAGGTTAAATATGAGATTAGCATATCATTATCACTTAATAGGATATTAACATATGATATTCAAATTATTTCTAAAGCGCGTTCCACCCTTAGAAGACAGTACTCCTTAAATGGAGCGCAGTGTTGCAACATGTACTAGTTGCGGATCTTTCTCCGCACGCGATCCCGAGGTGGCTGAGTCCTGTACTTATCCTTCAATTGCTGCTTGACGGACACGTTTAACTTTGGTATCCCTCCATGCCTTTGTTACTGTATGACCTAAATTTACAAATGACTCGTATGTATAAACAATTGATTTCCCCTGGTCCCTAAACCTTTTTACGTCTTTTAGATATTTATGTCACCATCTGATGATATCGATATCGTCTCTTTCTATTAATATGCACTTGTTACCCCTTCTTTCATATTCGGACCCCAAATCATGTAAGAACCGACTAAGAGTGGCCCTTGAGAAATTTGGTAGGGTCTCATCACTGTTGACCCGTGACAAAATTATATTCAGCGTGGGTGGAATATTTGCAAACTGTAAAGAATGAACAATTTGCCGCACTCCACATTGCACTATTCACTATATACTTCTTTTTTTTCCCGCCCTTTTTGCTTTCTTTTCTTTCTTTTTCGATGGCGTTCTTAGAGGTCCTTTCATTACTTCCTTTTTAACCCTATACACTACTGCTTCTAAACACCCGATAGCCTTAGCTGTTTCTTTTACTGCCTTACTTACACACATTTTACTTGAAAACTAATCTAACACCTTCATAATTATTTGGCGTTCCTTACTTCTTAATTTACCAATATATCGTCTCTTCCTAGATTCCCCTTCCATAACTACAAATATTTACGAAAATATTAAACAAATAACTTAATAACAGCTCATAGATTCCACACAGTTACACACATGACTTCTTTCGAACTAATGTTAGTGCTGCTACTTATACTACCTTCTGTGTCAGGCCTGGCGTGAGAATACGCTGAATAGATGAATACCTTTTGTTTGCCCTACTCGATGAAAGAAAGAAGTTACAGCCTTTTGGTTTATTTTAAAAACTTTCTCCAACCCTCGTCAACATTTGTTCTCGAAGGTTCCCTGATGTAAACTCAATAACAAAAAAGTTTCACACTGCGTAACTTTTGCAGTGCACAGGTATAAAATTTTCCGAAAACATTTAATTTAAAAAATTATAACATTTAACTGAGTAAACATAGAGAATTCAAAGTGGGCACGTAGTAGCACTATAGTTTACTCTATCTAAGAACAAAATATAGACGCATTCTAGCAGTTTGTTAGTGCGTGATGAGTATAGAAACAGCACATATCGGACTTCTATTGAAAAAAATGTTTTTTGAAGAAATATGGGCCTATATAAATGTATAATGACTCTAAAAAGGATATAAACTAATAGAGAAAAAAATTCTGCGTAGGATAATGTGTTCAAACCTGAAATTTGTAACAACTGAATATTTATACCATGCTATTAGGAACCTGGCAACAGCACGAAGGTAGAAAAGGACGAGGTTAATGGCAACTTGTATGCGCTAGATAGAGACAGATATACCCCATTTTACTCCATACTGTCTTCTAAGAGTGGAACAAGGTATAGAAAACACTTTACGCTAAATAAGAAAAATTGAAGCTATTAACAGTGAAGCAACAAGATTCTAAAGTAAGAACAAATTAGAAACTAAAAACTTCACTTATCTTAGTAATGTTGCAGTTCTTTTTGCACAAAACTGACCCAGGGTTTCAAGTTGTGTCCAACTCATTCTCAAAGCTATTGGTTTTTCTTTGAGAATGAGTTGGAGACAACTTGAAACCCTGGGTCAGTTTTGTGCAAAAAGAACTGCAACATTACTAAGATAAGTGAAGTTTGTAGTTTCTAATTTGTTCTTACTTTAGAACACTTTACACTTTTGGCAACTACCTTTCTTATTTTTTTCTTTCTTTCTTTTTGCCACCTAGATTGTTGTTATTACAGAATGAAAGCATTACTCACCAGTGTGGCGAAGAACAACAATAATGCAGGTTGTTGCATCATCTGAACCCAGTATGCTTACATTCTCTGTAACAAATACATGTATAATTAATAATGGAAGTAGTACACTGTGAAGCTCAATAATAATTGCTTTTTAAGTTAAATAAGCACAAAATTGCTTCACACAAACCATTATTCATGTAGGACTAGTTTCATAGGAACATTCCTACATCATCGGCTGCTCTTCACTATCAGGTATAACTAGCTGATCCTCCACCGTCAACTATTTCCCTCTGGTGTAAAATGGGCAAATTTCATAAGTGAGTTTTCTTCAAATGGAAGATCAAAATTCATAAGGTATGTTTGGAATTTTTTCGTGTAAATTTTTCCCAAGTTTTTTCTTGCCTTTGTAAGTATTTTAAAATACAGATGTTACGTTGGATATCATGGTCTGCTTTCCAGAAATGGGCTGAAACTGCAGATTCTTTAATCTGTTTATTTATTAAATGACTGAAATGCTCCGTAAGCCCGGTGAATATATATTTTTTCTTTTTCCTGCCAATGCATACTTTGTCATAGTTATTGCTGTCTAATATAACTAGGAGTTATTTCCGGGCTGTTATGCCGTGGTCTGCTGGAGTTCTTCAACTCCAGCAGACCACGGCATAACAGCCCGGAAATAACTCCTAGTTATACTGACTCCGGCCGTGAAAGCCTTCGCTCTCTTATTGCTGTCTATTCAGTATATTCCTTGTTTTCTGTTTATTGGAACTTTGTCCATTTTTACTTTCTCTACTGGTAAGTAGAGGACGTATTGTATTCCACCCAAAAATTCAATGTTGAGATTTCACAGGAAATACATGTTTGGAGACCCCCTAAATCCAAAAAAAGCATTTTTAGAAAAAGGTCCATGTGCATATGCGTGTGTCAGTCTGTGGAGAGCATAACTCAAAAACCAAAAGTTGGTTAAAAACCAAATATGGTATAACTTCAGTGTCTTTAGAGGATGCCACTCGAAGATTTCAAGAAAATAACCCCACCCTAAACTATCCTTTACATTGAAAATTTTTGAAAATTTTTATTTTCTTGAAAATAGCTCAAACAATTTTTATTAAAATGACAGATATTTAAGATATTTTTATGCCAAATGAAATGTATATTTTGAATTTTCTGACTATAGCCTATGTAGTCCTGTTTACTCTGGATGACTTTTGAATAACTCGTAAACCGTAAAAGACAGACAAAATCTTACTATACAAAAAATGTAGATCTCACTAAAACATGCAATTTATGCCTGAATAAATTTATTTTGTAGAATGAACCATTTCGGAGATATTCCTTGTTATTTGTGTCAGTTTTGAAAACTTAAAACTTTCATGAAATGCAACATCTTTGTTCATTTTTACTTTCTCTACTGTTTAGTAAAGTAGACAAGTATTGTATTCCACCCAAAAATTTGATGTCAAGATTTTTACCAGAAATATATGTTTTGAGGCCTCCTGAATCGAAAAACTGTGTGTGTGTGTCAGTCTGTGGACAGCATAACTCCAAAACAAAAGGTTGCCTAAAAACCAAAGTTGGTATTTAAAGTTAATGTCTTTCAAGGATGTGACACAAAGATTTTGAAGAAAATTGCTCCACCTTTACATGGAAAACTTTTTGATGTTCTTGAAAATCGCTCTAACGATTTTGATTAAAATACCATATGTTTGAGATGTTTTTATGACAAATGAAATGTATATCTTGAATTTTCTGGCTATAGCCCATGAAGTCAAATGGAACATCACTTTTCATTTTTTTATGTTATCCATGCAAAGAGAACTGAATTTGAAAGCTTTAAAAGATTTGACTATCACTCAAAGCCTACTGTATTTCTATATTCCCATTGTATCTACAAGGAAATGAGCAAAAGATAATGTCTGCAAATGTTTATCTCAACTAACATGAAGAAGATAGAACAATAAGAGTTTGTAAGCATGGTTAGTACAATAGTAGAGAAAGTCATGTGAGCGTAACAGATCAGATTTTTCTGGATGGATTGAGGTTTTTTACACTGTACTCATTCTTATATAGATTTTCAAATGGGAAGAGTTCTAATCTGCAGTCAATAAGATACGTTTACATGCACAGGGTTGCAAGCTCATTACCCCCACTCTTCATATTTCTTGGCACACATCAAGCCCCACTTAAGGGGAAAGCAATATGACAACACAGCAGGACTCTTCTGATTGGTTACCAGCCTGGAGACGCTCAAGGACAAACTCCTTCCCATTTCTTCCCATTTAAAAAGCACAGTAGGTGCCAAAACTACATTGTAACTGTTGAATATACTTTGGAATTTTCAGTTGCCATGGGTGAACTTCTGTGCAATTTGGTTTTTATTTTTTGTAGCTTTTTGTGTACTGGTTCCTTGTTATACTCACTATTCTCAGCTACATGTGGTATGTGTTTGAGTTCTTCTATTATCCTATTAATGCTTAGGTAGCTCATTTTGTCCTATACAAGATTATCTGAATTACAAATTATTCTGTCTATGCTTATGTAGCTTTGTAAGTGATCTCTAGCTTCTTTAGTGACAAATCATTGTTAATTATATTTGATGCCTGTGTGAAAGCTTCTTAAATGTATATGTATAGAACAATCAGACAGAAGATACCATTCATTGCAAGTTATACTATAACTAAATTATAATTATAACTAAACATTGGGACATGGCTGGAAAAGCCTAGTGAAACTTTAAAACAAAATCAATTTATATCTGTAAATATACATTATGTTAGTCTTATAATTATAGGGAAGTTTTGATCGTGTTTTTCCATTATCCCTTTTTGTTGTTGTTTGTTCATTTGTTTCTTTTTTGTGTCTGCATATAATGAGCTTTATGTGCTATTCTGTATATTTATTAAAATGTTTGTACCAATTCACATGCTCAGTGTTCACCAGCCTCCATGGTACTTGTGAACTCACTGAACACAATTTAATCTAATGGAAATTTTGTTAATCTGTGTAAAAGACTGCTTAATACTGCATGTGATGTGCTTTTGGTTTGATGTAGTTGTCAGTGTGTGCATCTTTTCTATGTATCTCAAATTTTAATTTACCATTATTCTTAATGATATGAATGTCTAAAATAGCAATTGCATTTCCTTGCTCCAGTTCCATCGTAAATTTATCTTAGCTTCTTGTAAATTTGTTGTTTTAATGCATCGTCTGCTAATTTTCCATTTACAACTCGCTCCATAGAGCTTGTCCATTCTACACCAGAGGGAAAACAGCTGACAGTGGAGCAATGGCTAATTATATCCAATAGTTAAAAGGAGCCAATGATGTAGGAAAGTTTCTACAAAACTAGCTTGAATAAATAATGGTTTGTGTGAAGCAATTTTGTGTTTAACCAAAAAAGCAATTAAATACATGCATATTTGGTTAATGTGCTCCTAATTAGAGCACATAACTGTTATTCCTTTCTTTATACAAGTGAAACATAATATCACAGAGAAACTGCAATAAGCTTTAAGAAATTGTTGCATTTCTAATATTACAGAAATATGAAATGTACCTATAAGTGTTCAACATAAACATATAGTACTTTTGGTTTTATTCTTTTTCAAACTTAAGTATTTAAAATTTCTGTCCACTAAAGAAAGAATCTGAATGCATCTGTGATAAATCATAATATTTCTATGCCTATTATTAGCTTTTAGTGTAAACAACAAGCTCAAAAAGTGAGATAAGGAAAGGGAGACTATAATCTCCACAAAAAGTTGTCAAACTGACAGTTTCATGAAAAGGATTAAGCTTCTCTTTATGAATCAGCAAAACATTTGTTATCAGCTGTACTACATATTTGAAGAAATATTACGAACACAACTACTTTTTTGCTGCAGAGAGATAAAAGCAACGATAAAAATTATCTGGTTAACACTAGTTTTTTGCAGTATAAAGATAGTATACATTACAAATTACAGTATTCTCAATACAAACTCTAAGGTCTGATAAGCTATATTAATTTGCATATCATGAACATACAATGTTTAAATTCATAAATGTTACAAATCCACTTTATGGCTTGCTCATGAGCACAAAACACTCCCATTTCGACTTAGAGAAAAAACAGCTGTCAATGACATCACTTCTGATATCTGATGGGCTTACATGATTTCTCGTGACCAGAGATTAAGCAATAAATTAAACTCTGTGTCACTACAAGCCGATAATAACAGGCCAAGGCCTACAGCCCCCACCTCTGCCCACATTTGGTGTCATAAGTAGGGTGCAGTTCTGGTGGGTGGGACAAAGTCAGCACCCTGAGTTCCTTTCAGCTGGAGTAGTCTTAACAATCAGCAGCCACTACTTTTCCATTGGTCTCCAGGGAATTCACGAGGCTGAGTGCACCCCAGACCACAGTTCCGAGTGGGAATTGAATTCAGTCTTCCCACTTGGTAAGCAGCTGTGCTACCACTGTGCTATGGAAATGACCAAAGATTAAGCAATACAGCAACTAAGCTCAAATACAGAAAGCTCTCAAAAATATAAAAAATGGACTTAGTGGATTATCCTTGTACACCCACATACAATATGGGGTAAATAATGCACTTATTCAGTAAATTTGCAGAGATCTAAAATAATGAATAATTTACAGAGCACTATGAACCTCAAAAGGTCCAGGGGATTGCACACTTAAGACAATGCATCTGTAAAAATCAAAAGATACACAGTTTCCTTCTTGTTTTCACTTTTTTAACTTTTACTCTCAGCATAAAACACATGATATACACATTTCAACCAGCTATGTCAAACCATCCCATTATTCAGATATTAATTCTTCTATCCATAATTATTTTGATGTGGTAATATGAAATACTCTTTAGAACCTAGAGTTTATTGTTATCATTTCCAAATTTTTAATTTGAGTTTAGTATAAAAATTTAAAGAAGTTCTGCAGGAATTTCTAAATTTTAATTAGTTTTTAAGAGTAAAATAAATTTTTTTCACATGTTATTAAGCAAATGAGATGGTTCCACAATAGTGTGTGAGGCTTGCATTCGGGAACTCATGGGTTCGCGTGGAATTATCACCAACCCCAAAATCATGTGGGTTTTTTGGGGGTTTCCCAAGGTGGCTAAGTGAATGCTGAGAAGGATAATTATTAATTACATCCCTCGGATTTCCTGTCCCTCCATTTCAGTTCATTTCAATCCGGTCTGCAACGATTGGAAGTGTTAGCAGCGGGTGCTGTTGTGTGGGAACTTTACAAACTGTAAATGCTGTTCCCAATGTAGGGGTGGCATTGTGATCACCTGATCTGCTGAGGGGGAGAGGGAACCAATGTCAAAACACAGTGACTCGTGGTTACTTGGTGAACCCTGGTGTCGAGATGAATCTCCAGCATACATTAGGGACTTTCACGCTGGCTCACGCCCATTGCCAGGATTCCAACATGCTCATAGTGTATTCTTATCTCATGCATTCCTTCCAGGGGTCTGACATACAATTGCCTTGAGTGTGTGCAGTAGAAGTTACAAAAATGCAAAATCAAGATGTTCACATTTTTTACCAAATTTCAACAAGCATTGCCTTAAAGCACCCTTGAGTTTGCGTTTCTTTATACATTAGGTTTTATTTCCCACTATTGTAATAATTTTCAACAGATAAGAGGTAGAATTATTGCAGTTCTGTTTGAGGCAGGTTTATCTCCAGGATTCTTTATTTCTTAAACTGTGAATATTTTAAATTAGCACTTCCCAAAAAGATGATATTTCCCTACCACTTGTAACTGGTAAGCAAAGAAAATATTATTTTATTGAACTATTAACATAATAGAAGTTAAACAGCACAGTTTACAAATATTGGAAATCTTTACACATTTACTCTAAACCTTCAGCTAGCAACAAAACTTGAAAATTGCATTAAACAATTTGTAATACATTATAAGAGTTCTATTTCTTGAAGCAAGATAGAGATCTTTACAGAATATGATACTCACTGTCATGAGGCACTGTTGCAGCGAACTCTCGCTGTTGAACATACAGAAGCCCTACTGGGCCTATAACTTTGGTAGGGATGCTCAGTAACTGTGATGCAGAATCCTTGTAAACGGGATAGCTGTGGAATAGTGTCCTTGTATCTGGAGGAGGTTCCTCCTGTAGAACTCCACTAAGTACCAGTACCATCCTGAAACAATCATTAAGCACTTATTTTAGACAAGAATCAAATGACAGTAGTAGTAGTAGTAGGCAGTAGGCAGCAGTAGTACCAGTAGTAGTAGTAGTAAAAATAGCAGCAATAGTAGTGCCAGTAGTTGTAGTAGTAGTACTAGTAGGTAGTACTAACAATAGGCAGTAGTAATAGTAAAAATAGCAGTAGCAGTACTAAAGCTCGTCTCAACCTTAGAAGACAGTACACATTAAAGGGGGTGCAACGTTGCAACATGTAGTATATGTATGCCTTCTTTCATCTTTGAACAGCAAATAATGTAAGAACCGACTGACTCAGAGTGGCCCTTGAGAAATTTGGTAGGGTATCATCACCGTGATCATACCGTGACAAAATTATATTCAATGTGGATGGTATATTTTCAAACACTAAAGAATGAATAATTCGCCACACTCTGCTTTGCACTATTCCATCATATTGCGTTAACCTAGCGTTTTGTGTAGTCCCGCCCTTTTTGCTTTCTTTTTTGTGGCATTCTTAGAGGTCCTTTCATTAGTTCCATTTTAATCCTACACACTAATGCTTCTGAACACCCGATAGCCTTACCTGTTACTTTTACTGCCTTATTAATACTCATTTGACTTGAAAAAAATAATCTAACAGATTCATATTTATTTGGCCTTCCTTACTTCTTAATTTACCAATATATCCTCTCTTCCTAGCTTTCCCCTCCACAGCTACAAATATGTGTGGAAAATGTTAAATAAATAACGTAATAACACTTTACAGGTTCCACACAGTACAAAGACACACACTTCTTTACGAACTGACGTTAACTTTTACTGCTGCCTTGTGTCTAATGATTGACGCCTTTTATCTGAGTATGTGAATACCTTTTGTTCGCCTTACACGCTGAAAGAAAGAGGTTACAGGCTTCTGGTTTATTTTAAAAACTGTCCCTAACCCTCCTCAACATTTGCTCTCGCTTTATCCCCGATGTAAACTCAATAAAAAATTTTCCCACTGCGTAACTTTTGCAGTGCACAGATATAAATTTTTTCGAAAACATTTAATTTAAAACATTGTAACACTTAACAGAGTAAACATAGAGAATTCAAAGTAGGCAGCTGGCGGCACTATAGTTTACGCTAGCTAAGAAAAAAATATAAACGTAGTCTAGCAGTTAGTTTATTAGTTAGTGAGTGATGAGTACAGAAACAGCAAACATCGGAGTTTTACTGAAAAAAAAAAAAAAAAAAAAAAAAAAAAAAAAAAAAAAAAAGTTTTCTGTAGAAATTTGAGCCTATAGAAGTGTACAATGGCCCTAAAAAGGATATAACCTATTAGAGAAAAATATTCTGCATAGAATATGTTCAAACTTGAAATTTATAACAACTGAATATTTACACCATGCTATTAGGAACCTGGCAACAGCGCAAGAGCAGAAAAGGACGAAGCTAACGGCAACTCGTATGCGCTAGATAGAGACAGATATACCCCATTTAGCTCCATACTGTCATCTAAGAGTGAGTCAACCTCTAGGAGTAGTACAAGGTTGTCTCATAAGTTCGTTTTGTTCGCAAGTTCCGTCTATTGCGCCTGAAAACCCTGAACCCTCTGCACGCTCAAGTTATCATAGTTGCCTAACCACCCCTACCACTTAAGCTTCCGGTTACGCCTGGAGTGTTAGTGTCTGACGTTGGATGGTACAGTGAAAACTTGTGTTTACAAACTATGAAAAGCAAAAAGGAACATTTCCGACATCTTATACTGTTTTACTACCGTAAGGACAAAACCGCCTCACAATGCCGGAAGAAAATTTGTGCTGTCTATGGGGAAGATACAGTAATGAATCGAGCATGTCAAAAGTGGTTTTAGTCGATTTCCACCTGGGAATTTCTCCTCAAAACAGGAAGTTTGGCAGCTACGCTGTCGTAGCTGTGCTGCGGTTGAGTGTTCCCAGGAGTAAGAATCTTACTTCCGCAACGGGATTAAAGCCATGGAGCATCCCGAATCAAGTGAGTTGACATTAAGGGATATTATTGGGAAAAATAAGAAGAATTTTAAAAATACATCTGGCATGGTTTTGTGCTTCACTGCGAGAACTTTTAACATAAAGCTCGTGAATAGCAATCGATTCTGCTGTTCTTGGTTGACAAGGCATGCTATACTGCCTAACATGCTGCAGCAAGCCCAAATGGACACGGAAGTATCGCTTCACTGAGGGCACATCGGTGTCGTCACCATTATCACTGGTCAACCTAAGATGTTACGTTGTCATCGTACCATCATTAACTTAAGGTCATAGAAAACCACCTGGAAATAAGTTTACAAACTATCGTAGTTTAAAACATACTGTGGCTCTTTAGTAATGCCCTTTTTACTATGTTGAATAAGCAAATAAAAATAACAAGCCTTATTGATATTTACATATTAATATGTTACTTCATCAAAGCTACCAAAAGAGCATCAGTAAAACATTATTCAATGCCAAACTGTACTAGAAGACGTAATAAAACCGAAAAAGAAAGCATAATTGACTACACAAGTTTTCGATAAAATGATCAGAGGAAGACTAAGGTGCGCGCGCTCCATTGTCAATGGCCGGCAGGACAACAAGACATGATGAACTGAAGTACAGGAATCGCCAATAAATAACTTTTCTCTATTACTCTTCAGCAGCATTGATTCTAGCGCTTCCAGTAATGAAGTGACATTTATTTGCGATGTTTCCGCATCACTAACTACAACTTCGGAACAAATGGTTACCCGGGGCCGAAATTCTCCTCCTACAACCTTTGATGACGGTAATACGATAAAACAATACCTGAAGTTATAAATATATGAGTATGTAATGAAAGCAAAGATGTGGTTAGGGGAGGTGAACATTTGCCAGAGGATAACCGTATATATTTGGATTTTAGCTGAAATCAAAATAACAGAAAGTGGGTGAGGGAGAAATATGTAGGTAGACTGTGTTATCATTATCAGTTTGAAACAGCAGATTGTGCATGGATGCGCACTGGAGAGTTATTTCTAGAACGAGTAAGAAATTACTGTAAAGAAGATTATATTATGTGCGCGAAATTGCATGGTATGTTCCGTAATCTAGTTGAGTGAAATGGTTAAAAGTAAATTAAAAAATCTGATGTGTTGCACTCACATGACTTTCTCTACTCTTGTACTAACCATTCTAACAAACTCTTATTCCTATATCTCCATGTTAGTTAAGATAAACATTCGTACAAATTATCTTACTGCTTATGTCCTTGTAGGTGCAAGGGGAATATTAGAATACAGAAGGCTTTGTGCGACAGTCAAATCTTTTTGACCTTTGAGATTCCGTTCTCTTTGCACGATTAACATATAAAAAAATGAACAACGTTGTTGCATTTCGCTAAAGTTCTAAGTTTCCCGAAACTCACACACATAACAAGGAATATCTCCGAAATGGTTCACCCTACAAGAAAATTTATTGAGACATAAATTGTGTATTTTAGCAAGATCTACATTTTTTGTGTAGTATAATTTGGTCTATCTCTAACGGTTTACCAGTTATGCAAAAGTCGTCCAGAGTAAATACGACTACAGGGGCTATAGCCAGAAAATTCAAGATATACATTTCATTTGCCATCAAAATATCTCAAACATATGACATTTTAATCAAAATCGTTAGAGCCATTTTCAAGAAAATCAAAATTTTCGAAAAATCTTCCATGTAAAGGGTAGTGTAGGGTGGGGCTATTTTCTTCAAAGTCTTCGTGTCGCATCCTTGAAAGACATTAAACTTAAATACCAAGTTTGGCTTTTAACCAACTTTTCGTTTTTGAGTTATGCTGTCCACAGACTGACACACGGACACAGACACACACACGGACCTTTTTCTAAAAATGCTTTTTTTGGATTCAGGGGGCCTCAAAACATATATTTCCGGTGAAATCTCGACATAGAATTTTTGGGTGGAATAGGTACAATACTTCCTCTACTTACCAGTAGAGAAAGTAAAAAGTGGCACAACAGCCCATCCGGGACGAAGCCTACCGCCCGACCACTGCGTCCCCCACCTCTGCCCACCACAGGCATCATGAGTGAGATGCAGTATTGGAGGTGGGATGTGGTCAGCGCCCCGGTCTCTCCTGGCTGGTTATGTGGTCTTGGGGCCTCAGTTAGCCCCTCAGGGCTGAGTGCACACACGACCAAGTATCCCAGCGGGATAAAGTCCCCACGTCGGTACCGGGTATCGAACCCGGGTCCCCCGCTTGGTAAGCAGAAGGGCTACCACCGCGCTAAGGAGACGACCTGTACGCAGTAACTCTTCATTTTGAGACAAATGCACGGTGATGAGCAAATACCTGGGGCGTACTACAGATTCTCCGTTTGATACATGACACTTATTTCTTGTTTTTACGTTTTAAAAAATTAGCAAAATAATCATCAATACATTTAGTTGCACCATATTTCAAATGTTTAAATCCCCAATAAAATAAAATTTGTTCGACTGTAAAAAATGACCTCGGATGACGGTAATACGATAAAAAGAATGCCTGAAGTTAGGAAAAGATGTAATAAAAAGAGATTTGGTTCGGGGAGTTGAAAATTCGCCGGAGGAGAACAGTATGGGGAGATATTTGGCTGTTAGATGAAAACAAAATAGTAGAAAATGGATTAGCGAGAAATATGCATTTAGACGTGAAAGAGTAGATTATACATGGATGCGTACTGGAGAACTATTTTTAAAGCGAGTAATGTGTGAGAAATTGCATGGTATGTTCCACGTCTAGTTGACTGGAAATGGTTAAAAGTATATGGGTTGAAAATTGGGATAATCCATAGGATGATAGAGCAGGAATAAGAATGCTAGCAAATACGAAGGACGAGAAAATTAACTGATTAAGGGGATTTTTAGAAAGAGTGTGGCATAAGTGAATAAGAAGCTTAAGACTTAAGAAAGAGAAGACACGCAGGTTGAAACGTGGAGATTCATTTTATTGGTTCCGTTCTATACAACTAGGGATTAAGGCTGAAAATGGGAGAGCCAAGATTTTGTTGCGTAGACGTCTAAATGATTTGCATGTAAATATCTATAACTGCGTATTTGATGAAAAAGAAATAAACTCAGTCATTAATCCTCTGCAAGACAGCGCGTAAGATGTACACCAGGTGCCATTTTAAACTTTGTTCATGATCAACTGGAGCGCCCCAAAACAAGACCTGCTGTCGAGCTACCCATGCAATTTCACTCCCCACCCTCCCTCTCGTCAGCAACCTGTGAGAGAGACGTCGCTGGAGAAAGTCTATGATTGTTCACATTAAGTAATTAACAAATGAAGGTGGTGTAGGAGGAAGTAAGCAAGACTATCTATGTTGAGAGGCCGTGGGAAAGCATCGCCTGCCGCATTGTTGTTCAGATCCGAGTCCTACATTTCTGCAACCGGACTGACCGGCTGGTGCCGATCAAGAGACACGCCCATTCAGCATCGTGGCTGCAAATTAATATTTGTCTACCACAAAACGACTAACTCCGTTATGTTGCACGCTTCCCGCATTTTCCCAACACTTTCTCCCACGCCTCTCATACGGTAGGCGGCAACACAAAAAGCGCTACCTACAATTCTATTGCGCATACCGTTACTAAAAAGAAACACTTGAAATTGAATTCGAAATGTTTATGAGAAGATGATGTCATGCTTGCAGAATATCACAACTTCAGCTTACAGTACAGGACAAAACATATGAAGATCATGTTTATGAACACTGATGTTTAAAATTCGTGAAATGCAATAACCAGACACAAAAACTTGGATAAATTATCAACCTTGATAGCCCAGTATCTTTTACAGATGAAGTTCAAAATTCCGCTCACCCCAATGAAACCTAAACATTTTCTTCTTCTTCTTCTTCTTCTTCTTCTTCTTCTTCTTCTTCTTCTTCTTCTTCTTCTTCTTCTTCTTCGTCGTCGTCTTCGTCTTCTTCCTCTTCTTCTTCTCCTCCTCCTGCTCCCTCTCCTTCTCCTCCTCTTCTTCTTCTTCTTCTTCTTCTTCTTCTTCTTCTGCACTTCAGGGTTTTGGCATTTCTTACAGTTCCAACTTCGCATTCCAACAATTTACTCCCATCTTCTAGAAGTTATCTCTTCTTGCATCTTCTTATTAAAACGGGTATTCTTCCTTCACTCATTCTATTCATATATTCTTTCCAATTCTGAATATTTTCTTCTACTTTATCTTGTAATTTGTGTAAGCCCAAAACCTCTCGGATTGTTTCATTTCTAATTAAATCTCATCTGGTACATTCTTTAATAAAATTACTCTTAAAAATATCATTTCTGCAGCTTGTATTTTCCTTTTACCTCTTTCTTTTAATGGCCATTATTCGCTTCTGTACATAAGCGCTGGGACTGCCATATTTTTCTAAAATTTCAATTTCATTTCTTTCTTGTTTTATTATTCAAAGTTCTTATTATAATGCCGCATATCTGCTGGAACTTATTTACCTTGTTTTCTACATCCTTGTTTAAATCGTAACTTACTTCACAACCTAAATATTTAAAATTCGAGAGTTGTTCCAGAACATCTTACATGTAAAACTTTATCCCGGCTCTACCGATTTTAATTAAACCGTGTATCTTGAATAAAGCTATAAACAGACCGTGAACATCTCTTTCTCGTTGCATTTTATTTAACTGAGGAGATTAGAGAAATGGACCATACTTACTACAGAAAACATCCAGAACACATTTAAGTTATTTCTTGTTTAACGACGCTGTCAATTGCCGGTATCACATGAGCGTCGCCGGTGTGCCGGAATTTTGTCCCGCAGGAGTTCTCTTACATGCCAGTAAATCTACTGATATGGAGCTGTCGTTTTTAAGCACACTTAAAAACCATCGACTTGGGCCGGATTTGAACCCGCGACCTTGGGATCAGTAAGCCAGCGTCTAACCAACTGAGCCACCCAAATCGACAAAACTCATTTAATAGTTACAATTTATATGAAATAACTGTTCGCACTATCAACAGTTTACGAAACAGCTTCTGTTTCTTTGAATGCTGCTGCATTTAAGTTAATACGTGCACTTTGAAATGTTGTGTACATTATTTTGTTTGCCATACATCCATGTCAACCACATTCAGATCAAGGCTTCCTATTCTAATAGATTTTCCCCAGATACTTCTTTTTTTTCCTTTCTCGCGAAGATTTTGAAGAAAATCCCTCCACCCTAAACTACCCTTTACTCCTTCCATAGAAAATTTTTCAAAAATTTTAATTTTCTCAAAAATGACTTAACGATTTTGATCAAAAAGTTATATGTCTAAGATATCTTATGACAAATGAAATGCACATTTTGAATTTTCTGGCTATAGTCCATGTAGTCCTAGTTACTCTTGATGACCTTTGTACAACTGGTAAACCGTAAACGATAGACCAAATCTTACTATATAAAAATGTAGATGTCGTTAAAATACGCAGTTTATTTCATTTTCATTTTCTTTGTGAGGTTCACCGTTTGTTATTTGTATGAATTTTGCAATACTTAAACGTTTCTCAAATGGCCGATCGTTATTTACTTTTTTCTCTCTTGTCCCTGCAAAGAGAACGAATTTCAAAGCCTTTATATATCGACCAGCTTTAAAAGATTTGACTATCGCTCAAAGCCTGCTGTATTCCCATATTCCTCTTGCACCTACAAGGAAATAAGCAATAAGGTAATTTTTGAAAGTGTTTATCTCGATTAAGATGATAGAGGAATAGGAGTTATAAGAATGATGAGTACAAGAGCAGAGAGAGAGAGAGAGAGAGAGAGAGAGAGTCATTGGGTGCAACACATCAGATTTTTTTTAACAGTGAAATATCATAAGGACTTACCCTGGGTCTCACCCAGGACAGTCCTAAGGCTGCTTCAGCGCATAAACGCTCTCTTCAGCCGCGGGATCAGTATTTATTTATAAACAAGATCAGGAGATCTGGGTATGTTACTGTTACTGCATGTTGCTCCAGGAAAGCGGCATAAATCTTGACAGGATTTCCCATGAGTAACGTAGTATTTTGCTTGAGATAGTATGTGTCGTAGCTTACTTTGTTGCTCGGTCTCTTGTTGCTCTTCTTGTGGTGGCTCCGTCTGTGTCTCGGCGTGTTGTAGGAATGCTGCGTCGGTGGTGTGTGCTCTCTTGATTGCGCGGGTGAGGGCTAATTCCCATGTTGAGACCTGTTTGATGAGTTCTTGGATTTCCGCGTGAAGCTTCCGAAGAGCTTCGGTGTTGTGGTGTAGATCGTTTTTCGTCCCAAAATTCCAGTCGGATCAGCGGTGACGGCCCTTTGATTGTGTAGATACGTGTTGCTGTTATTAGAGATGGCCAGCGATGTTGGGCTGTGCTGAGGAGATAAGCGTCTGGTAGTTGTCGATGCACAACAGCGTTGTATTTCTGCAATCTCGGTGAATGGTACTTGGCTGGTGGTTGTGTTGTGTGTGTGCGGCCGTCGAAAAGGTATGTTGGGATGTCCCATACAGAGCCGTTTTCTGTTGATGGAGGCGGTGTGGCTGGTGGTGTGGTCGGCGGAGTTGCAGATTTTTTTGAGTCAGCGATTTTCCCAGTAGTCTTCTTGCGTGGCATGTCGGCTCGGCGGAGGTTAGTCGAAGACGTATTTGCTTGGTGGCTGCTGTGTGTTGATGGCAGCGGTGTGGCTGGTGGTGTGGTCGGCGGAGTTGCAGATTTTTTTGAGTCAGCGATTTTCCCAGTAGTCTTCTTGCGTGGCATGTCGGTTCGGCGGAGGTTAGTCGAAGACGTATTTGCTTGGTGGCTGCTGTGTGTTGATGGCAGCGGTGTGGCTGGTGGTGTGGTCGGCGGAGTTGCAGATTTTTTTGAGTCAGCGATTTTCCCAGTAGTCTTCTTGCGTGGCATGTCGGTTCGGCGGAGGTTAGTCGAAGACGTATTTGCTTGGTGGCTGCTGTGTGTTGATGGCAGCGGTGTGGCTGGTGGTGTGACTGGCGGCGTGGTTGGCGGTGTGGCTGGTGGCGGGGTTGGCGGCGTGGCTGGCGGTGTGACTGGCGGCGTGGCTGGCGGTGTGGCTGGCGGTGTGACTGGCGGCGTGACTGGCGGCGTGGCTGGCGGTGTGGCTGGTGGCGGGGCTGGCGGCGTGGCTGGCGGTGTGACTGGCGGCGTGGCTGGTGGCGGGGCTGGCGGCGAGGCTGGTGGTGTTGTCGGCGGTGTTGTAGGTTTCCTTGAGACAGCGGTCTTCCTAGTAGTTTTCTTCGGCATGTAGGCTCGGCGGATGTTGGTCGAAGACGTCTTTGCTTGGCGGCGGTTGGTCGTCAACTACACGAAGCAGCTTTCTTTTCCTTAGATACCCTATATACTGAAATCATTTCTGAAGAATATGTATGTCTACGAGTACAGTGTGCGAGATGTTCCCCTCCGTTGTATGTCCTATACCGATATTGTGCACTTCAAGGCAAGAGGGTGCCGACTCATTTTTACTACACGTTTATAAATGTAACATGTTCTTGTTGTAATATATTTTTGCTGAATAAAATTATTTAAAAGCTATTGCTTATAACTGACTTCAAGCGATCCGTAATACTCTCTTTGTCATCTGTATGACTCAATGACAACTTCCGGAGAGGGAATTAGCACCTCGACCGAAAGGCGATCTTTTGTGCCTACTCCCCTTGACGGAGTACCGCCCTGGAGGACGGGTGAGGTGAATGGCTCCAAAGGGGGCCGGAACATTTTAACTCCAACCTAGTTGGTTTTAATAATTAAGGCAAAAGGAAATACTCTAAGAATTTAAGGAATAGCCATAGCCTCTATCACCCCTGAAAGTTTATAACAACCGCAGATTCGTCTTGTATTATTACATAGATCAATTTACACTAAATCGAAAATCTGAAGGTTTTTCGATTACCCAGATGTGCATTAACAGCGTTTTTTGAGTTAGCATGCTTGATTTTCTCGGTTCTGAAATCGGTCTTAAGAAAGAAGAACAGAAGTATTTAGAACTATGGACAGCACTTCAGTTCTGTTGAAGAGCAACCATTTGGCGGAGTTTTCTTTTACTTTCTCTGGTCAGGGAAACAGTACTCATAACCCTAAATGGGAGGGGTGGTCATTTAAAAGCATGAGCTCTAATTAGGAAACCGCCTTTGTTATTTCCGATATGAAGGACATAATTACTCACTCCTTTCTCCTCCTTAATATGATTTATCGATAATTTGCATGCCATTTCAAGGTGCATAATATATCCGGTTTTAACGATGAAGGAATGCACGGACCCAATTGCAAAGTGAGTTTCGAGAGACCAAATTGTAAATTATCCACTAGATTTGGGTATAATCTGCAGAGTCTACCGCTGAATGCTGACATTATCCTGCACCATCTACTTTCTTGAACCACACCCTTAGGCATTACCCAATAATCTCAGACTTTCTTGCGTCAATTTACTCGAGTATTCCATGGTGTTCGAGGAGGAGTTCAGGTTCAGTGTTGCAACATTCTGTATTCTTCTTTGTAAACAACACTTAACATTCAAAGTAGGTACTACCTTTATTTTTATATGTTAGTTTATGGTAGGCATAACATTTAATAGCAGCTGATAGCTGACCACTACTATTGTGCAAATAAATTTTGTGGACGCAAATGATATTTGTATCATCGGCTTTGCAGCATGATTTCACATCGTGTTTATCTATACAACACAGCAAGACTTGGCAACTTGGATTCTGTGTTGACCAGCTCCCCCTGCCACCCGCCTTTAAATTTTGTGCTAGCCATAATATTTATGCAGCTTGAATTTGGCACACAAACTGGGAATTTCCTGAACATGCGCTGCATGATTATCATGCCCACTCTTTCCTACAGCCAGATACACAAATACAAAGAATAATAGTTACGATGAAATAAAGTGCAACAGCACATTTGTGGAAGAAACACTTACAGATATATTCAAGCAACGATTCAAAATAACACATAAAGCTTATTCGATTAAACACATAAACAAGAAGTACATTGATATAACCCGGCACATAAGGAATTCATGTGCAAAGGGAAGGAGAGACAGAAAAAGAAAGAGACTGTGCGACAAAGATTTACATCATTGCAAAGTAATCAAAAACCAAAAGTACTAGCTTTTAAATTTCATTTTCCCTATATTTTTCGTCGTTTTAACAACTTGGTCATATCGCGACGAATTTTTTGAGGAGTGTTGCGGACAGACAGCCTTCTAGGTCTTCCCCTCTACCACACCATCTTGCTTGGTCATGTGTCCACAGAGGCCTTAGGCTTAGCGCTAGGTAACTGCACCTTTACTTCTATACGTATGAATGATTTTGAACTTCTCTCCAGACTTATATCAAATCATGGCAAAACATTCCTATTCAGTGCTTACAGACACCTCACGCACTGCTTTCTTCATACATCTAATGTCATAACACCACCAGGAAGAAGGGATGAAGTGAATGAACCACAGGGGGTTTCGAGCCGCAGGCAACCGAGACGCGCGAAGTCTAGTAGTTCCAGACTTGAAGAGAGGGCGGTTAAAAACTCGTAATCAAGCAGCCCTCTAGTGTCCATGGGAGGTACTCTTTTCTTTGAGCAAGCATCCGCGCCTTCTTTTCGGCACCGCCACACGCCACGAAACCTAGCACACCTGAAAGATTAGAAGGGAACGGAATGAAGTGAAAATTGTCGAAAAAACAACATTCACCTACAGGTCAGAGAAAATCTATGAAAAATCCAAGGTCAGGGTGGACAGTCGACGGGAATCGAACCCGAGAATGCGAGCTCCACACTTTACCGCAGAGCTATCTCGCTCTATGCTAAGAAAAGGGTGGATTGCTCTCAGTTGATACAGCCATGAAAAAATGACTGAGAGCTTTAGCAGAGCAGAATATTTCTAAGTTCCACGTCAGTTGCAGCACGGTTTACACAAGTAGATATTCCAACATGCAGCTGCGTTTATTGATAGTCTCTGTTCCATGTGTCATCGTCTGTCGGACAGACAAATAGGCCATATCTTGAATCACCAAACGCGTGTAGTATATAAAGGCAAGTGGTGATTCAAGACGTAAAACACTTCTACCTAATTATGACATTTTACCAGAATAATTTCGCGAAGTATTAAATTTGTTTCGTTATGTTATTATTATTATTATTATTATTATTATTATTATTATTATTATTATTATTATTATTATTATTATTATTATTATTATTATTATTATTATTATTATTATTATTATTATTATTATTATTATTATTATTATTATTA